>BQNB010014310.1:0-72359 GCA_026074375.1 Tanacetum coccineum
CTCTAACCAAAAAAATTTAATGGGAGGTGATATGTACACCATTAAAAGTGGTGCGCACACCACTAAATTACACCGGTTATGCATATAGTGCAACACTTAGATGAAAGATTAGTGGTGTACATATCACCCAACAATATATAGCTTAGAGTCGCATATGACCACTATAACTAAAAAAAAAAATTCAAGCTTTCTAACAGACCGAAAACTAGACACAACTGCGAAACATACTAGCCAAATTTTCATTTGAATGTTTTAGGCTTCCGACTTGTATGCATTCAAATATGGAAAATGCAAGAATGTTCAAGTTGGTTATACTTTTTGCATTATGTTTGTTTACACTTTTCAACGTTAAGATATTAAAGACACATATTTACGTAATTATGGAACCGATAGCTATGTGTGATAGAGAATACGATGGGCGTCTACACAGGAAAAAGATTGTTAGGCGTTTAATTAATGTAGCTAGGATTAGTATTAAAGGATGATGACGAATTTTTAGGTGACTTTAAATGCTAAATAATGACGAGTCAAGTTTTCATGGCAATAATTGTGACGCGCAAAGATTGTGAAGCGATTTATTTTTTAAGGATTAATTTCATATATCACTCTTTGAACTTTAATTTCATATATACTTAAAGTGTAATCAATGAATGTATAATGTACAATGTACAATGTTTTTAAAGCATATTTAAGTATATAGATTTAAGTTTTTTTCTTACACAATAAAATGTAATGCAAAAATAGTTTAAATATAAGAATACATAAGAGACATAATATTTAAAGAAGGAAAGCTTAACATAATATGTCATGTGTAAAACATGAAGATTCACCACCTTGAATGTATTTTAATAAATTAAAAAAAGTAAACTAAATAGTCAAAAACTTATAGTCGATGAAGAACTTCTTTATACACAACATTTGTTGTGTGATTGCAGTAGGCTCCATCTTGATCGCAACATAACAGCTTTAGACCCTTCTTGCTCTTTATTCTTGATACAGCTACATATGTCCGTGTGAAAAACAGGTCGTTCCAAGTATAGACCAACCTTAGACAACGTTTGACCTTGACTTTTATTAATGGTCAATAACAGAACATGTATTTACCTCAACACCATTGTCATTAATTTTGGCTACTGAAAGAACATGTCTGCGTGGAAATCAGGTAAATTGTCTATTTGACCTAAGCATGTCAAAGGTACTATCATGAGAAATTACCAGATTAGGGTTCCAGCATGCCCAGTGCTTTTGTAGACAATGAAGAGAATTATATCATAGTCGCCTGGTAATATAACCGATGTATATTGTGGTTGCAACATCATAAACCAAAATCCCATCATCTCCTTTCACTAAATATTGGCTAGTAACTCCATATGTGGATTGGGTTTAATTTTATTGGGCAAGAAAGGCCAAGGTGGCCAACCAGATGTGAAATAAGCACAAACCTAAGTTAGCTAACATGCAAGTTGTAAAGAAAAAAGTATTTAAACCAATAGACTCTTACCTCGGCCTACCAAAGACTCCGGCATACATTGTTAGTTGTGTCAGGAGCGTGGCCGAATTTGGCTCGTAGCTGGCTGCTTTCATATAGATGAAACTCATGCCATTACCTGATGGCACAAAGAATGCACCATTCACCATTATATCACAATCCATTCTTTATTTCTAAGAGGCACAATTTTCCTCACATGTGTCCCCTCGCCACTCTTCTCTACCTCAAAAACTTCGAGTCTTTCAACTTCATCAAACCATAGACCCCAATCTTCCAATATGTGCGCCTAGCTTGAGATTACATGTACTGCAAATACCGTCACCAGAATCATCATAAGACAAGACAAACCTGGTCTCGCCCCATCTTTCATTTGTGACATCAAGAACCTGACCCACCTTGATTTGAGTTAGAAAATTTTTAATGAAATTTTTTCTACTGGTCTTTATAACTGCACTAATCTTTAGTATCTTGGCCTTTCTCAAAACTACTTTGTGGGAAAATCCCTAATGATATATTGTAGTTATCGCCTGAGCTTAAATATCTAAGTCTCATAGGCAATAACTTCATGGGTGACATTCCAGTCAATATTTTAAGATTGTCAAAACTTACAATTCTTGACCTACACCAAAATTTATACAATTGTAGTTTTCCTGAGGAAATCGGTAACTTAAGTGACCTTCAAGAATTATACTTGGGTTTTAATGACTTCAAACCATCAAGATTCCTTGATAGTTTTACTCGTTTGGAAAAGCTTCGAAATTTTATCATGACGAAAGCCTACTTGATTGGAGAGATACCCAGGAATTTATCCGGCTGCTTGATTTGTCTATCAATCTGCTTGAGGGATCAATACCGAGAATCATTAGCTTATCATCCTGATTTTATTTTGACTTTATGTTTAAAGGTTATAAAGTAGATGAATACTCACAAAAACACGCCACTAACAGAGAGGTACACCACTGGAGATCTTGATACTAAGATATTCCCAACAACTACTTGCATGCCCATTGACATTGCCAAAATCAGAAGAGCCTTTCTTCCCAGTTTATCCATCAAAATCATTACAATTATTAAGCCTGTGAAGGAATAATATGATAAATGTCAGTAAAATATTTACATGGGCCTCTACTAATGAAGAGCGCAATATATCTTGGTGAAATACAACCTGATAAGTTGACTACTCCAACAGACATGTTGTCGATATCTAGAGGTACTCATGCACTCTTAAAGACAGTTGAAGAGAAATATAAAACGATATTTATGCCATAAAATTATTGCAGAGCAAGCAAAGCAGACCGATGAAACCCACTGCACCACATTAAGCGATAGATTTTTAAAGAAATAACATATATATGTCACTGGAATAAAAGGAAAGCAACTGTGCTGGTATATATACCTCTAAAATAAAGTCCATAAAACAACTATGAAAGATTTACTCCGTCTACTTCATCCCCTCTGTCTATCTTGGAATAGTTATGCCATTGAAGATTTGGCATGTAATCCTCCTAGAAGCTTTGTGAACTCTACTTCGGCATCATCACTTCTTCCTCTCTAAATTAGATAAAAGAAAAGTAGTTTATTATAATAAATCATTAAGGAATTGGGTCCCATAGCAGAGCATAACTTTTTTATGTTTATATACATGTACCATCTTTTTTCATTGTCCCATAATAAAAACAACAAAGTAAGAAATTCCGTATTATCAGCTTCTAAATTTTGCGCCATGACTATTAATATAAGAGGAATTAGCACTTCTTTATAAGCATCTTAAAGCTTTTCTTAGTACAAAAATAAGCTGAAAATATGCAATCTCAAACACATTACAAACTTATTAGCCTAGATTACCTGGTGAATGTGTCCTGTTGTGTTTCCGAAAAACATGAACTATCAAACCAAGAATCACACAATAAAATTGGAGGAAAATTGTAGAAAGCCGCAAAATCCCATACACTAATCTAAATCTTCAATTTACTAAACTAAATTATATAAAACTTGGTGGGGGAAAATAGACTAAATCAGTTAAAAGAAAAACAATGATTGCATTCAGATTTGAAACAATTAACCTTAATTAAACCTAAATAACACAAAATCTCAATCAAGTTTATACCTTTACACCTTTACATCATCATAAACTCAACAAAAAAGGTTGATTATATACTTTGAATTTTGGGGCTTTTCTAATTCAAGCTAAGGTTGATTAATGACATCTGTGTTATATACAGTTAATAAACATAATTTACATCAAGATAGTATGTGCGTTTTATTCGTTTTACAGCATTTAATCAATATACAATAACTTACCGACAACATCATTTGCAGCAAATTTTCTTATATGGAAATTGGGAAACGGCTTAAATTTGAAACCACGAGGGTTATTGTCAAAGCTTGCTACCCTTGTCACAGAGGTATTCTTGTACATAACAGCACCTATTTCATTTTTAATACATTCAAGGATTTGATTACTTAAAAACTACATCAACAACAAATTGTATAAAACACAAAATCATTCTAATCAGCCGTAACTTACATGAATATAACTTATATGACTATAATGATTCAACATAATAAATCGAAAACGCACCTGAATTTTCAAACTAATAAGATTCATATCGGGGCGTGTTTTGATGTATATGTTTTGGTTTGATCATGAGTAATTGATTGAATGTGGTATGAATAAAAATAATAATTAGGGTTTTTGTTTAATGGTTCGCATAATTTGGGGGGGAAATTCCTGCTATAGATGTACTGATCCGAATGATATAGTTTGAAAGTCATACCACTTTCATAAATTTTCTTCGTTTAATTGTTTTTTGATCCGAATGGGGAAAAATAATTAGTGTTTTTGTTTGATGGTTGGCGTTGAGGAAAAATGACATTTTTGATCCTAATGGGATTAGTGTCATGGTTAGTGTTTGTGTTTTTTTTTGTTTTCAGGCAAGCTTGTTTTAGAACCGTTGGATTAGACATTATTGCCAGGTGTCATTTTCTAAGACTTTTAGGAGGAGATCTAATTCAAGGAAAGCTTGTTTTATATAGGGGAGGATTAGTCATCAAATTTCATATTTTAAAAGGCTAAATGCATCTACTATGATAAAGCTTTGTAAAAGTTTATAAGTGATCAATGTCATTAATTCATAAGCCTGTTGTTGTATAAACTTATTTCGACTGCACTTAAACTTCTGAAAGCTTTGTAAACATCACACACATTTCAAATGCATTAAATTTTTGAGAGTTTCAATATACCAGACATTTTCATTCCATGTAACCATGACTTAAATTTCCACTATGGTTAACAAAAGTATAAAGCTCTTTTTCCTTTTATAAACCTTTTTGTAAACAACCATAACATTAATAAGAATTCATTTATGGATCAATAAAAAGATGGTTATCAACGGATAAATCTCAGTAGTTAACTTTTTCATGGAGAGATATCAAACAATATTTTATTATTAAAAATGCAGTTAGATTCATCGTTTTATTTTAAATATTTCATAAATTATTATTCATTATATAAAACAAATATATCGGCTCCCAACGAGCAACTCAATATATTACATGTGATTTAACACTAATTGAGCGCTTAGACACTGAATAATTGTACTTAAATGAACATTAGTATATTTGTATATACCTCCAAAAGTATCACAGTTTTTTGCAATAAAAAACACACATTAATAGTTTTTCATCATATATAACTTGTTGCATTTGAATATTAAATTAGAGTAGTTTATTCCTAAAAGTTGAACAAAATATAAGGAAAAAACGACTCGTTTGATATATCGCATGTGATTTAACCCTAATATGTGAATCACAAACCTTTTGCGACATATAGTAAAAATTAACATAACTCTTTATATTAAACTTCAAGGTTCATCATTTCTTACTTTATAAAATATATACATTTATGGCTTTGCAACCAAATACAAATATAATATTTTAGCCTTTAACATATAGTCACATTTAATTTTTGAACAAGATGCTTTAGTCATCTATATCCGTATATATATAAAGATTGAGTTCATTAAATTTAATATAAAGTCTTAATGATTTAAAAACTTAATTAAGAGTTATTATACGGAATTAAAAAAGTCATATTATTAATGAAATTTAGCAATGTTTAATATTTTTGCTAAGGAATTACAAAAGACATATTATTAATGGAAGGTTGTTCTTGACTATCAAAGTTATGATGATCTTTAATATGATCTTCATGGTCGGGTAACTAAAAGGTCTCTCTCTTATCTTTTATATTTATTTTTGGTGTGTCTTTCTTCTTCATCATGGGAAATGTGCCAGTTTTGCTTTGTAGTAATATTTTTTTATATATATTCAGTTTATGGAATTACTGAGGTTGATACTTTGTTAACTCGGTGTTATTTTTTGATGGTTTATTGTTTTGGTTCTTTATACTGATTCTTAACGCAGATTTTGATATGTTTATGTTTTTGCAAATAAATGTAGATATGTTGCAATTCTTATCCGATGCGAGTCAAGTTTGTGGTTATAGTTTGAGTTTGTATGTTACTTACTTTCCTTTTTTTAGATTTACATTACTACCAAGCTATGCTTATAACTGTTGGGTTTTTGCTTATGTCATACAAATATTTATACGGCTAGGAATATGTGAGCCTACGGGGTTCACACACGTTATACACATAGATATCATTCTATTGGTATATATATAATAATATAAGCGTATATTTATTATATATGTATTAATAATCGATCAATCTATCTATTATATTAAAAGATACAGCCCCTTCTATGTCCATGAAATGTTTATATGCCTGATGCTTCCAGAATCATTCTTCATTCATTATTCCTCATTCAATATGCAGTTCCTAATCCAGCCCTTAAATTTAATGGGCAGCATCAAAGTTTCTTTACAATGAATGCATTAAACCGAATCTGAATATCAATAGCTGTTACAAACTCTTCAGCTACAAGGTTTAGTTCTGCAGTTTCAAACTTCATATTGCAATTACAAGTTAGGCCATTAATGCCACAATTATAACTTTTCTTTCCAATTAATCCATTGATACTAAAAAAAATCATCGCCCTCTGATTATAACACACACCCTCCCAAATCACTATCAATCCTCTCCTATCTTCTCTAATGTTCTAATGGTACGTGATTTTAATTTTTCTTTATATTAATAGATTTTGGTTTTCTTTTTAATAGATTTTGGTTTTCATGTTTTTATTAGCATCTTGCTCGATCTGAAATTAACCAGGTATGTTGTATCAATGATCTAAATATTAAATTAGAATAGTGGGTAATTTTTTTTTTGTTATTTGTGTTTATAAATTTGTAACAAATTTGTTTGATTTAGGTTTTTACCCAAATTAGTACAGGGATTGGTTATAAATTTGTTTGATTTAGGTTGTTACCCAATGAGTGTTTTGAATTTGTACTTTGAAGGCGTTGAGATAGTCTGCTTAGCTAGAACGTGGTTGGGTTTGTTAGTGGATGAAGAGGGCAATAATGGACCTGTAGCAAGCAAACACAAGATGGTGGTTGGTTGATCAATGCTGTTGGCGTGTATTTGGGATGTGATGAAAGAACACAACAAATGCACCTCAGCCAACAACTATGATCAGGTTATATTTAATAAATTATGTTCATCGGATATTGGCGGTTTTTGTATTGTACGTTGTAGTTTTAATTGTTGAGGTTCGATCATCGTTTATAGACGGCATCTCAAACATTCGTGGTGGCTAATGACCCCAACTTTTAATTGAAAAGGTTTATCAACTTTTGTAAGGTGATGATAGTGTGTTGTAAAAAACCGGATAGAAATTGCTTTAAAAATGCATAAGTAACTATTCTTAAGTAGATAATATTGAAAAAAATGACTGCTCTGTATCGTTTTAGACGCAAATAGGATTACTGGGTAACCAAACGAATTGATAATGTATGAAAATCAAAATGATATATTCGGTGGATGAAAGACATGTGTTTAAAAATTTTCAAAAAAATGAAGAATATGTACTATTTTACTTCTAAAAATCTATATGATTAGAATGTAGTATGTATTATGTTACATATTTGATTCTCTGGATATATCTTTTAAAGGTATATGATATAAGAGACTAATTGCCTTAAATATACACAATGGGCAATTTGATACTTAAAGAGATAAAGATAAAGCATAATCTGAATAATCCTTTTATTAATTAGCTTATGTGTCAAAATTTCCTTTAGTTATTTGGAATATGATTTCCATATTGTCTTTGTGTACTAGAAATGGTAATTCAGATTGAACTGCTGGAACGGAAAATCTTAGCAGCTTTACGTATCATCTAATCTTTTTGAATTTTACCAGGTTCTATGGGCTTATTACTGAAATTGAAGATTTTGTAGATCCCTAACAATGCGTTCATCTTCTTGCCTGATAGTATTTTCACTGCAGGTATGTATGTTTAGGTCCTAGAATCCTGTTCTTCTCTCTATCTTAGTAAACTATTATGTAATATTGCGTAATAATCTAAGATTCTAAGGGATATTTGATTATGAGCTTTGTTACTAATCTACTGATGTAGTCGTCATAATAAGATCCGGCTTCTTAGTGTCTTATAGTCTAGGCGTCAAGTGACGAGTTTCATACAAGTTCCAACAATACCCATTATCAAGATTTACTCCCAAGAGACTTGAAAACTTATATTATTCGAGTCTGAATAAAAACATGGGATAATCGATTCTAAAGGTAACCAACCAACCACTATATTGTTTTGTGTTTATCAAACTTTTTTTCCTTCCTATTTTACATACGAACTTTTTATTAGTTTCTATTGCGTGTATGGTACCTTTGGTGTGAACCCTTGATCATGCATTTCCTGAACCACTCTTCCACCACCACTTAAGTCGCCCTATGCATAAAGCTGAATGAACATTGAGTTATAACGTTCATAGCTGGAAATGACTCCTTTAATTAGTGAATTATTAATTAAACTCTTCGTACGTTCTATGGCTCTGCCATTTCGAGACAAGTTAAATTCAAACTGCATACGTCTCTTCTTAGGTGCTTTTAGACGTTTTCTCAAAACCTTATTTAGAATATTGATTGCTTCATCAACATGCTCATATTTACATAAAAGTATCTAAGAGGATTTTATAAATATTAACACATCTTCACCGCTACCCTTTTGTTAGATTCGCTAGAACATCAGGTATAGCAAATGAATTGCTTCGTTAATTCTTCCATCTTCACACAAACCTCTAATTAGAATCTGATAGATTTCACGGGTTGGATAACAGTACTGACTACTTATTTCCTGGAATACTTTAAGTGCAAGATCAGAACATTTCTTTTGACAAAGAACACCAATCAACCAACCTATTAAACGTGTTGTAGTTTTCACTGCCTATTTGTTGAAATTCTCTAAAAAAGGCGAAAAGCAGATTCAATTTTGGATTCTTTCACCATTATCTGCACTAAGGTATTCAAAGACTCTGTCCAATTCACACAGTTGAACTGATCAAGATTCTTAAACAGCGAGACCGCTTCATTCAACATTCCAGCTTTTGCATAGGTTTTTATCACACCCGAAAAGATCAAATCTTGACATTCACACGAATCATATACAATGGGGGTCGCTACCCTTTGGTTTTGCTTATATGAGTTAACGTGAAGCTCGCCCCTCTTTGTCAGTCGAGAAAATATATACCCATTTAAGCTAGCATATTCGATGTAACAATAAAATTTATGTAAATGGGAAAACTACTTATATAAAAAGATAATGTTTTCATGAGATGCAATTAGAGGTTAGCTAATAATGTCATCTTTACAGGTTTTTGGTTTCTATAAATATTCATTGTTTAAAATATTAATGAAACTTTTTTATTTGCAGAGTGACACGTGGAAGACTTCATCAAGATCGTGTAGAGGATATATTCCAACTACGTAAATAGCAGGTAGGATCACATCATGAGAAGAAATTAGTTGCATTTGCAAAGGATAATAAAAACTTAAAGATAGGATTCGTGAGAGTTTTTGAGGAAAAAATGTTGAAAAGCGAGGTATATATACTGTAAACCTGTTGTGACAGGTTTGTAAACCCGTTATGAATGTACTATTTAATGATATGGTTTTTGAACATTAATTCGTTGGCATGGGTTCTTACTCTTTCATGTCTTTGACAGTTGACACACATCTAAGTGCGGCGTGCGGCTTCTGATACACGTATAACTGCTAACTATTCGTTACCACGGAAACGACTATGTATTCGATAACAGACGCCTTTGAATAAAAAAGGAGCAGGTTCCTTTAATTCCGTTCATGGCGATGATCGCTTAGGCCAACCTGATGACACAGGTTTGCAGACTCATTGATACATCAGAATCTACTTTTAACATTGGACTAACCGATGGTATTTTGGTTATCATTGCAGAGACCGAGAGTTGTCGAGTTCATGCCAACAGTAGTCCGGAACACTTGCCGTGTAGAGGTAGATTGGATTGTCACCGGAGCTAAGTATAAATAGAACTATGTGTGTAGCTTTGTTTATTTGCTTTATTTGACATTGGCTGAGAATTGAATGTTAAAAACTTACAATATGATATAAGATATTTTGGTTTTTATATAAACACAGAAGTAATACTTCTTTTTGGCTCTATCGTGATTCACCTGCTAACGATCATTGTATGGACTCGGCCTAGCTCATGATTGCTCAAATATTTTTGTATTGTGCACGTGTAGGACATAGGTGAGGGTGATACAGAGGTCATGAGCCCAACAAATGTAAGGTGTATTAACCAGGTTTAAAGAGTTATGCCTTGGAAATCAATTAGTTTTAGAGCACAGTTTTATAGCTGCACATATAAAAGCATAGAAGTGACGAAGCACAATTAGAAACATGTGCGCACGATACAAATAAGCAATTTCCTTTTGACAATGGACATATATGTAAAAACTAAAAAGTGTGAAAGGCATCTAGGCGAGTAAACAGAACTATGTTGCTGATGAAGAATGAGAATACACCCGGAGATGCTTGCATTACGCGTCACCTTTCAAATACATGCACCAACATAATTGCACACACCCAACACAACAACACATTACGCACTCAGCAACTACATACAACCCGTGTGTAATGCACGGGTCTGAACGATTACATACAACCCGTACACAATCAACAATTAGATATAACCCATGTGCATCGCACGAGTCTGCATGCCTCGTGTATATAATAATATAAGTGTATATTTATTATGTATATTAATATTCTAACGATAGAATACTAACGGTCGTTAATTAGTTTGCTTACGAATAATTAACAATAAGGCTTTTTAATTAATGGGTAATTAAATGTAATTAACCATAAATATTAGAAAAGTCAAAAAGTCAACACCAAGGGGTGTTGTTGTACGGTTTGACCGGCTTAGAAGGATCTAGGATTGGATTGGGCTTGTGAGCTATCTTTTCCTCCAAGTTATGCATTTTAGGTAAACCCTAAAATCATCTATTATATAAGGAGGATCCTAGAGCTCGTAATTCTAAACCCTTCTCCTCCTCTTCTCTTGAAGTATTCAAACCAAACAAAACCCTTGGGGATAATTTTGTTTGTTTGATTTACTTGGCGTATTCTTGAAGTTGGTTCGTGAAACTAGCATTCGGGTTATATTGGTTGACGTGTAGTGTATGAACACGTGGAGGTTACTTACTTAGGTAACTTAAGGGTTTTGGTTTTCGCATGCATTACACACATGCGTGTACTTGAAGAAGTCTCCGGATCTTCACGTAGCTTGGTTACTATTCGTATGTTTTCTGTTTATATTTTATGTTAATTATAAATGCTATATGAATAGATCTGCTGCGTAGCACGTATAATATTAATTGTAATATTATTTGTTATTAGATAATAATTTCCAACAGTGGCTTCATGAGCCAGTCAATATAGCTTTATAATTACATAAAAAACAGAAAAGAGATGTAAAAATGCATATTTGATATATATTTCTTACCTTTTATGTGAAAACTATTTTAGGAATTTATTTAGTGAAATCTATTCCTCCTAAAGATCACATAATATATGGAAATTAAATATGCTACAAATTTTGTGAATGTTAAATTCCCTTTTATGTGATATCTTTTTTTAGAAAATTATTTTGTAAAATATTTTGTCTTAAAATATCACACAAGTATGAAAAATGAATATTTAATTGCCTTTTTATGTGAAATCTTATTTAAGAAATTATTTAGTGAAATATATTGTCCTAAATATCACATAAAATAAGGAAACAAAATATGTGAAAGTTTTTACATTATTTAATATATATATATATTGTTGCTTATTTATCTTGTAATAAATTGTCAACCATGGATTACGTGCATGTAAACCATGGTTATTAAGCTTAATATATATGTTAAATGGCATGTGTGTTATATTGTATGCATGAAATCATTACGTGAATTAATTGGTTAATTGCAAAAGATGAGAAGACTTTTGTTTAATTATTGTTTTAATTGTGTAAATGATTTTGTTTAGTATGATTAATTTGGTAAATATGTTTTGCATGTTTTATATATTGTTGGCGTTTTTTTATATATATAATTATGCAAAAATGATTTTTAAATTAATATAGACTAAAAGTACATGATTAAAATGCTTATTGTGTGTATATTGATACGTACACTTTGCTAAATCATGGGCTATATACGTAAATTTGTTAAAATTCTTGCAACGTTCTATAACGCATGGGTTTAGCGGTGTCCGCAAAGGAACCCGCGACGGAACAACGCAAGAATAAACAATTTTAGATAAACATTTTAAAATATTTATGGTATGTCGTAATAATTACTTAAGATGGAATAAATCCTGTTTGGTATCTATCTAGGATTTGATTATATCTCATGAGGATTTAACCTTATCCGTAGTAATATTGCTTATACATGAAAATATTGTAAACATGGTAATTCTAATGTTATAAATGGCATGTGGTTTATAAAATTATGGAATTTCTATTTATAGAAAGTTTTTAAAACAAAATTGGAAAAGTTTTATAATAACTAGTGTTATAAGGTTGTATGTATGCTTCCTTATACACATTTTTGGTAACCTTGTTTTTATCAAATAATACCCTGAAAATTAAGTCTGTATGTCATCCAAGTATGGAATCACTTGAGTTTGTTTTTTACTCTAAGACATTCTGAGGTGAATTGCAAAACAAGGTAATATAACAATCGTACGGTCAGATCTGAGACTGTAAAATTACAAATTTTGTATTGGATGACTTATATCGAGTATGGTTGGTCAGACCTTTAACCCGAGGCATACGATGGGGTTAAACATGCTACTTGACATTATAATTCTGGATTATATTACCTTGTGCCCCATAATGGCTAAGAGTTGCACATGTTGGCAATTATCTCCCGCAAATTACCTTTTGAGTTTACCATTTCTAGTAGATCAACTGCATTAATGGTAGAACGTCAAGTTGGATCTTTGACCTTTCTAAAATTAATTGTTTATTTATATAAACATAGTTAGTTAATTTGTAAGGAATGTATTGTCGAACATACTGAAAATGAACTTTGCAAGATCTTTTAATGTATTAATGCAACGTATACCATAAACAAGGGTTTGTTCTTACTTGTGGAAGACAAACTGTGTCTATTTTTCTTGGAAAAATAAGACTATTTCCTATACTTTTCACTTGCAGGAAAAGTTATAATAGGAATGAAAGAATTATCTTAAATTCTAATCGAACTCATACCAAACTTCATGTTAAGTTAACTGGACTTCTTATTCTTTCAAGATTGCTTCAATATCCTTTTTCGATTTTGAAATCTTTGAATCATAATAAGAAACTTGGATAACTAGAGAACTTGTGTCTATAGCTACCAAGAATAAAATATCTTGTTGTAAACAAGACATATTTATGAGGTTTGATTGGAAGACGGAAATATCACCGCAATACTGTAAAAGGCAATAACTAGAGAACTCGTGTCTATAGTTGTTTCCTTAAATCAGTAAGAGACGTTGCACACCCTTGAGGTAAAGTGAGCGGATAAAGGAGGAATTGCATGCCAATTTTTCAAGTTAATAAACAGCTAAGATGGCTAGAACTTGAACACACTTACTTGCATATCTAAGTACTTGCTTACTAGTCCATGTGACTCACATTAGCAATAATGTGTAGATATTCAATAAATAGAAAGATAAATTGCAATTACTTTCACTAGTGAAGGAACACTCATAATGTTGTAACGGGTTTTGTTAATACATAAGCAATTATCATAGTCAATCCATATATTATAATTCCCGCCCATACAAAACATGTAAAACTTAGATTCATACCAATACTATTTAAACAAAATTATGGCCGGCTTTCCGCGACTACGATAATGTATAAAGTAATACAAAACATATTCTTAGGACCAATCGTTTAACCTTACAATGTCTGAGAACAAGTGAGACCATTTGTCAACTTACAAAACTCTTAAAATACAATGAGACCATTGTGTAACTTACAAATGTCTGAGGTATAAAGATATACCCATTGTCAACCCAACAATGATCTTATTAAAAATATGTGACTAATATTTAAATAATTCAAACTCGTTATATAAATAAATGTCAAATTATACGCAAAGGATGTAATCATGAAATATTTATATATGTATGTCATGTATAGCACGAATGTAAGCAAGTAAGTAAGTAGTGTTATGCACTTGAAAAAGTTTGATGTGAGCAATGTTTGTGAAAACGTTATATCAAGGGTAAAATACAACCTAGTTTTCTCTATAACAACCAGTGCATTATATACCAATCAGTAACCACCTAAAAACGTTCGCATGAAATTACGTCAGAGGCGGTACTCTATTCTTAATACAACAACACAAGATACAGAGAGAACTGACTCAAATGTGAGTCGTTGAAAAGTAATCCTCGTGTTGATTTTCCTTGAAAAATGATATAACACGATTTGTCCACATAATTGCATTACACAGAAAAAGCTTGAAAAAACAACCACGAGATTATGATCAATTGTATGTAAGTGAAATCATTAATGAAATCTTTGTCATTTTAGGACCCAGTGCACAATCAAGTAAGCTAACGCATCTAATTCACTGAGAAAAAAACATCTTAAAAGAGTCAAACATAAAGTTGGTGAGTTCATTAGAAAATTATTTTTAAGTACAAATATAATGAACCAAATTTCCATTTAAATAGAAATACCGTACTTCAATACATTCAAATAAACTTCTTTTCCAAAATGAATATGAAATTTTTTATGATTTTTGACCGCAATTGTCCAAAGTATGTATTGCCACTTTATTCAAGGCAACGTAAATATTCGAGTGTGTATAAAACAATGATTACATTTACTCTAAGTTCATGAAACCGATGCACTATGTACCCATCGTAGGTGTCCCCTCCAAGAACACCCGGGCAGTAATGAAAACCATATGTACCCATCACAGGTGTCCCCTCCAAGAACACCCGGGCAGTAATGAATATGTACCCCTCGCAGGTGTCCTCTCCAAGAACACCCGGGCAGTAATGAATATGTACCCCTCGCAGGTGTCCCCTCCAAGAACACCCGGGCAGTAATGAATATGTACCCCTCGCAAGTGTCCCCTCCAAGAACACTCGGGCATTTACTTGTAGTTATCAGTACAATTCGCTTAAGCTAATCCGTAATCATCTCAAAAGTAAAGTATGTATTTGTGACCAAAAATGAAGTCAAGTAATGTATCCCATAACGAGCTATGTAAATGAGTATGTAAACCAATTTGTAATCAACCATGTAAATGCATTTGCAAACAAGCATGTTCTCACCCCAAAAATATATGTAAAACAAGTAAAACATGGGGCTATAAACTCACCTCGATGTTGTAGAACGATTGGCAGAAATGCACATATTAAGCACAACACAAACGGAAACCAGAACGGCTCGACCAAGAAGTTACGGTTTATCTTAACGGCTAAGTCCCACTAGCCTAGGATAATGTATTTGGGTTTTTCGATGGATAGTCACATCAACGCGACACGTTGATAAAAGATTTAGATTTTTAAGTTGTAATAGTTTGGTGGTTGGTTAAATAAAATAAATCGAAAGTAAACACAAAGTATGTAATATATTCCGTATATATTACATATGAAAAATTGAACCAGTATATAATTCATAACGTGAATTATATAACAAAGGCAAACAACCGAAAGAATAATTCAAAATGTATATAATACACGGCATGTATTATATATAAAGAAAGTACTATATAAGAGACGAAAGAATAATAATTAAAACACACATTTCGACGCCTGTTCGAAAATCACCAATTTAATTAATAACAGTTCTCGCATAAAAGTAAACGCACGTTTTAAAGTTACAAATCATGTAAACGACGTTTTTAAAGCTTTTATAAAAGTTATACTTTTATCTTCTAGTCGGAACTATTATAAAATCTTATTTTATAATTTAGTATTTTGTTTCCTTGACGGATTTCTATAATAATAGAATTATAGTGAAAATTACTTAGTATATTAATTTATAGAAATGTCGGCATGTCCTATTCGTTTGTAAGACGTTTCCCATTTTTACAAAACTCAGTGCTTTTTCCTTTTTCAATCAATCCGTATTGCAAACACCCGCGTGTTTTAAATATATATATATATATATACACATCTAAACTAAACAAAAAAATAAATATCATATTAATTTAACCATTTAACCATCATTATATCCGGTTTTATATTTATAAATCTTACGATATATTTATTTGTCGATTTATTTAAACCAAACACATCCTAATGGTATTTCTGCTCACCCAAACACACCTCTTATTGTTTTCCTGCTCACCCAAACACACCTCTTACTGTTTTCCTGCTCACCCAAACACCCCTACTTGGTTCCTGCTAAACCAAACACACCCCTTGGGTGTTAACTGCAAAACCAAACACACCCCTTGGGTGTTAACAGCCAAACCAAACACCCCTAACGGCTGTTACACCGCGAAACAAACACCCCGGATGGGTTGTTTTCAAAACCAAACGCACCCTAGTGGCGTGTCTTCAACCCAACATACCCTATACGTTTTCTGTTAAGCCAAACGCACCATTGTGGTGCTAACCATATAAACACACCCTCGTGGTGTAAGGGCTGCTAAACGCACCCTATGTTGTTTATGTTAAACCACACGTACCCTTTTATGGTGAGAACAAACCCAACGCACCCTTTCTGGTGCTGCAACGAACAACCAAACGCACCCTTACTGATGAGACGAACCAAACGCACCCTTATTGATTTAAAACCCCAAACGCAACCCTTTTGGGTCTGAGGAAAACCAACGCACCTTATGTGGTGCTACGGTGGGGGTGGCAGGGCTGCGATGGTGAGGAGATGGTGACGAAGTGGTGGTGGTGACGTCGGTTGAGGTGTGGCAGTGGGGGTGAGGATCGGTGGTGATGATAAAGAGGTGGTGTGGCATGGAGGTGCGGATGGTGGCATTCAGATGGATATGTGGTGGGGGTGTGGTAGGCGTGGTGATGTTGTTGTGGTGGCGTCGGTGGTGGTAGAGGACGCAAAAGGGTGGCGGTTGGTGTTGTCGTGGCATGGAGATAGAGGTGGTGAGGGTGACGGGATGATGATGGTTGTGAGGTGGGCGTCGGTGGGAGGCCGGAAGTTTGGCCGGATCTGATGACGACGCCGGAAAAGTTAAAGAGAAGTGTGTGTTGGTGGCTAGGGTTCATAATAATAAAACCCTAAATGATTTTGTATATATACTCCAAAGTTTATAAAAAAGTTATAAGTGTAAAATAGTTGAGGGTTATTTATTGTAACTATTACCACATGGACCAATAGTGTAAGGGTTATTTATTGTGTAACTATTACCACATGGACCAATAGTGTAATTTTTGTTAAATATTGGTTCGGGACTCGTTTAGGATAGTTAACGATTTATTCACAACACGAAAATTACACCGTTCCGTTCAAAATGATTTTTCCATGAAATACGAGTATTTATACGACTATAATTTTAAAAATGTTTTATAAAATTTATTTAAATGTCTATTATTTATTTGTGTATCACTGATAAACCTTGTCCGTAAAATGAACTCTAACTTGAATATTCACGTTTTTAATAAACGCTTTTGAATAAATTGTTAAATAATTTATTAAATACTTTTATTTAATAAAAAAGGTGATAATTAAATATAATTTAATTATTTTCATGTCGGTACGCGTTGTTTTTGTTTTCAAAATTTTGCGAGGGTATTTGTCATTTTCTGTTTGTTTTCGGGTCTTGGGCAAAACTAAAAAGTTGTCCGGAATGTCGTTTTACATCAAATTGCTTTAGAGTCCGAGTCGTGAAAACGTGATTTAGCGGGTCGTTTTTGATAAGTCAACTTAGGACTAACATATATCTTCTCGTTTTCAAGTCAAATAAGTTAAAAATAAATTTGCACATGAGAGATATGTAATAATAAATATGATTTATTATTTAAATATGTTCCGAAAAATTACAGGTTACACGGTAATCGTTTTTAAGTGACAATAAAAGATCAAAAGTATAACACCCCGTGTTTTATGGTCATTTACGACGTCAATAAATTCACTATGTATTTTTAGTATTGTACGCGTTTGCTTTTAAATCGTAAACGTTAAGTTAAATCGCGTAAGCTAAAAATGATCATTCAATGTAAACATTCACCAAACGATTAAATGTTTACACCAAGCAAGTGTTAAGTAATTATTTTGAGGATAATTATTAACTTTGTTCATTTTATTTTTATTGGTTGCGTAAAGTGTTTACGTTTCGCGATAAAATACGTTTAGGCATACCCGGAACCACCAAAACTTTTCTACGCTTCAACAAATACCCACAATTGTACCCAATACCCAAAATTTACTAAATATCATCATATATATGATACTATGGCCGGATTTGGTGTGATAGACCAAGAGAAATATCACAAAATCTTGCAACTTGCTATGTACATTCAACAACTAATTAAACCTTAAGACTTTTACAAGAAAAGACCATGCCTTGACCATAAGACTTCCCATGAATTACTCATCTTGTCTTGGACTTCTTATACCACATTTGACTAGTCCTTGTATCATATAAGTCTTGCACTAGGAAAGATAACATACACTTATCATTTTCATAGTGAAAAACACTCTCTTTTCTCTCTTTTCCTCCTCCAACCCACGGCCAACACAAGAACACCCCAAATAATCCATATCAAATTTATTTAACACATTTACACACATTCCTACATGATATCTAAGATAACCTAAGGTGATTTGAAGGTTTGGTTTAAGGTTTACAAGGGTTAATTAAGCAAGAAGCAAGATTAGGGTTTCATTGGTTTTTAGGGTTTTCAAGTCTTGCAAGTTAGGGTTTGGTTGCTAAACAAGGGTTTAGCTCTTGTTGTTCATCACCACACATCATATTAAGGTCATCTAAAACTCTTTATGTCTTTACATTTATGATTTTATGCATATATATGTTCTATGTAGTTAATCACCATTTAGGAAATGTTTTAACTTGTAAAATGGATTTTTACTTGTGATCATGGTTTTATACACTTTTATATATGTTGTATGAATGTTCATATCATGTTATAATGGAAGTATAAGCAATGTACAAGTGTTGGTTATGTATAAAAAGTATATGTAAACAAGTTAACTAAAAAGTATACTTATGAAAGTTCATGGATAAATAAGTGTGTACACATTTGGATCTTGTGATTCTTGGACAATATATGGACAAATGATGAATTAGGGACCCTAAGGATGTAAAGAAGTAAAAGAAAGACATGTACAAGTATGGGATGTATGAGACTTGGTGCAAGACTAGTGATTTTGACCAACTTTTTCCCTAAAACCCTCATGTTGCCGTCCCCCCCTCTTGGTCTTTATGGTCCTTGTTTATTACACTAGGCTATCCTTTATACATATACTTGCACTTTTAGAAAGAGAGAAACACTTAACACATTTCAATTACCAAAAATAAAACACAAACTCTCTTGTCCCTCTCTCTTAAGCCACGACAACAAACACCCCTTTTAAATAATCCATAGCTTGATTTTCCAAGACCATACAAGTATTACTATATCATTCCTATGATAACCTAAGATGTTTTGAAGGGTTGGTTAAGCATTTGCAAGGTTTAATCAAGTTATTGCAAGATTGGGGTTTCTTGAAACCTAGGGTTTTCTTAATTGTGGAAGCTTGGGTTTTTCATCTAAACAAGTGTTTAGATCATAATTTCCATCATCCTACATCATTATAAGGTTATCTAAAACCCTTTATGAATTTACATTTATGATTTTATAAGTATATATGTTCTATGTCGCAAAATCACCATTAAGATACTTTTAAACATGTAAAACATATTTTTACTTGTGATTATGATTTTGTATACTTTTACATATGTTATGATGTTGATAATATCATGATATAATGAGATTATAAGTCTTGTACATTCTTGGTTTATGTATAAAAAGTTTATATACAAACTTGTTAATTTAGGGTTTACTTAATAACTTGTAATTAAAAGTTACATAATAAGTTGTGATTTAAAGGTGTTATTAAGGACTTGATACTATGGACTCTTGTACAAAATATGGACATTATTATATGTAACACATATGATAAATAAGGCTATAAAGGGTTGTGGTAATTTACTAGGTTGAAAAGTACATAAAACAAGTTATATAAATAAGTCAAAGGGGCTGTTTTGGTTCGTGTATGGTGACAGTCATATTATATTTTATAAAGATATTACACCTCATGACGATTCCAAATATGTAAAGAACTCAAAAAACCGCCTTATAACGAAAAAGATACGGCAAATCTACATTTTACGTTAATTAAATGCGTTATAAAAGAGATTTTATAAAAACAAGTTATAAAATACTTCAAATATATAAAGTTTATTATTTTTCACAGATAGCACTTAATTTTAGAATTCTAAAACAATTCGGACCATAAATTTTCAATTAATAACGAAGAAGTTATGAATTACGCGAGATTATATACTTAAATGTATAAAAATACTTTTATAAAAGTTACTGTTCATCTCAGATTTATACATTTTGAAAACATCATTAATATGATAGAACTTTTAATAACAAAGACGTTCTTGAAAGAATCGCTAAAAACGGAGCTATAACGAATAAAACACGAAATTTACGGTTTTTACGATAACTAAAACTATAAAAATAATTTTATAAACTGGCGTGAACAGTAAAAAGTACTGTTCACCAGAGGACATGAAAAAAAAAATTCTTATTTTGATACGTCGTCTTAATACGAAAGCGTGGACATAAGAAACGTAAGAAACGGGCTTAAAACGAAGAAATTGCGTCGTTTTTACTATTGAACTATTTATAAACTTTTTAACTTTATTAACATGATTTCACTAAAATGATTAGATGGTGATTGAGCTATATATAATTGTATATGGTAGTAGTTACTCAAAGTGATTAGTACTTATACGACCTATATTGGATTAGGTTGCACTCGATCATTACCGTGACGCATTTTCTGTGATATACTTGATATACGCTCACTCAAGGTGAGTTCATAGCCCCACGTTTTACATGATTTTGTTTTACAAGTTTTTGGGGTGAGAAACATTCATTGTTTTACAATTGGACACAAGTGGATACTTTTACTTTATGATTACGTGTTGCCTAAGTAGCGATAACCCTAGTTGAGCCCATTATCATGAACTGTCAATTACTGGATTGTGAGCGCGAATGTTATGAATAGATCTGTTGGGATTGACATCCCCGTTCGGGTGATTAGCTATCACTGGACAAACGAACGTATACTATGTCGAATATAGGATATTGCTGGTTAGAACATCAACATGGGCAATGTAGGCAATTTATATTGTATTCATTCATGTCGAGCTTTAGTGTCATGAGCTTAGGGCAACGTAATTACATTTATATGATGTCTGCATCTGTTGCATTATCATACACTTGGGAAATCTTGTGGTCCTACAATATACGATTTATCAAACCTATGAATTCACCAACATTATTGTTGACGTTTTAAAGCAATGTTTTCCAGGAGGTCAATAAGCACGAGGTGCAAGGGATACATTGGTGGTTTTGATTTGGATATCATGCATTAAAGATTTTGTCGCATTACATTTTGTATATCTGTTATGGGCTAGAAATCTTTGTATTTTGAACAAGTGAACAAGTAAAGCTTCGGGCTTATGTAACAAATACTTTGTTAAATCCAATGTATTGGTTTTAAACTACTTTTTGGTCGTTCTATATATATCTTGTGTTATTGATCATTGAAGTAACAAGCCCCGGACACTTATTCTGCTGCGACCCAATTCGGGGGTGTTACAGATTGGTATCAAGAGTCAAGGTTATAGAGAACCAGGTCAAATGTTTTTGTTGGACTATAACCATTTTCAAACATTGCATTCATATAAAGGGACATACATACACTAGTTGTTGCATTAGTTGGTTGGACTAGATGCATTTAGGATTGATATACATGTTATGAAATAAATGTATATTACTATAAGAGTCTTATATTAAATACTAATATAAGCTATTTTGGATTTTCAGATACAATCATGACAGATTCTGAGGATTCCACGGTTACCTACACTGCTGTTTCCAGCCCATTTGGAGGGTTATCAGATATTGGGTCCCCAGGAGTTGTTAGACCTGAGTACGAGGGACTGCCCTGGATGCTAGATGATCCATATGTGCAGGTTGCTTTACAGCCCCCCATCACTAGACTACATACCTTGTCCCGAGGAGCCACAATCACCACCTCCACCAGACTTTGTTCCAGAGCCTGTTTATCCAGAGTTTATGCAACCGGAGGACGAGATACTCCCAGCTGAGGAGCAGCCACTGCCTGCTACTGACTCACCTACTGCTGATTCACCAGACTATATTCCCGAGTTCGATCCTGAGGAGGATCCGGAGGAGGATGACGACTAGGACCCTGAGGAGGATCTTGCCAATTATCCTGCTGACAGAGGAGATGATGGCGATGATGAGGATGAGCCATCTGATGATGATGAGGATGAGGAGGTTAATATTGAGGCTGATGACGAGGAGGGGGAGCACCCAGTTCATGCTGACTCTACAGCTGTTGCTTTACTAGCTGTTGAACATGCCCCATCTGCTGAGGAGACTGAGCTGTTTGAGACTGACGAGTCTGCGGCCGCACCACCACCACATCTTGCATACCGCATTACTTCTAGGATATCCATCAGAGATGAGACACCGATATCACTTCCTCCTAGGGAAGAGGTTGAGAGACTTCTTGCTATGCCTACTCCACCTTCATCACCACTCTCCCCATGGTCATCACCACTACCTCAGATTTCCTCACCACCACTACCAGTATCATCACTAGTGCCTGTGTTATCTCCATCACCACCTGCTAGTCCTATACGTCTGTTGGGCTATCGAGCTGCGATGATCCGGCTGAGAGCTGAGGCCGCATCTACTTCCCATTCACTACCATTACCACCACTCTCACCCATACCAGCCCCTACACCATCACCACCATTACTACTACCCTCTACTAACCGTAGAGAGGACAGACCCGAGGTTACCTTACCGCCTTAAAAGAGGTTAGGTATCGCTCTTGGTCCTAGATATGAGGTCATAAAGAGCTCGTCTGCTACTGCTGCTAGACCGACTGGAGGTCTTAGGGCAAACTATGGTTTTGTTGCCACTATGGATAGGGAGATCAGGCATGATCTAGAGAGAGATGTTGGATATGGGATCACCGACTCTTGGGATGAGATAGTTGAGGCCATGCAGGGGACACTAGTAGTTACCGATGTGGCAGAGTTTAGCCAGAGGATGACAGAGTTTGAGACTAGGGTTAGGCAGGACACAAACGAGATATATACGAGGTTGGATGATGAGCAGTCTGAGCGACAACTGATGGCTGGTCAGCTCAACATGCTTTATAGGGATAGGCGTGCACATGCTCGTACTGCTAGGCTCATGAAGACTGAGGCTAGGATGTCTCGAGAGGCTTGGGGATGATCCATGGACGTGAGTGACCTTGCGCGTGCAGAGGTTATGTCGCTACGTAACACAGTGTTAGCTCAGTAGTCAATAATTACAGAGCTACATGTAGCAAACCGCAGGAGGCAGACGATGATTACAAAGATGTTGGCGGTAGATCGCAGGAGGCAGAAGCAGTTCATAGAGGCACTAAAGCTGCTGAAGAGACTTCAGACTTAGATGACAGAGTTCGAGAGACAGCAGGGACCCGCTAAAGGTCCTGCACAGCCAGATGCACCAGAGGAGGCTGGTAGCAGTTCCTAGATCCTGTCATGGCTAGTTATTTTGTACAGCCTACTAAGTATTACGGGTAACTCCCGGCTAGTATGGCTTTAGGTTGTATATATTCTTTTATCTTGTAACCTAATTGTTGTGATCATTTTGTATTTGAACCAATCATGTATGTTTTCCAATTATATATGGAATGGTGGTATTATGTCACGCATGTAATCGAATTTATTATGAATGAATGTCGATTTAGCTACACCATTGTTAATTTTAATTCAGTTGTACATTTCACTGTGTGATGCGATCTCATTTTACTTATTGGGTATATATCATGTCATGGTTATGATTTTATGAAATCTAACGGGTATTATATTTTCTTGTGATTTGAAGAAAATGGCACCAAAGAGAAGGACCACAAGGTTAAACCCAGAAACAACATCGGCCGCAACAGCCGCCACCACTACCACTATCACTAATGCCCAACTTCAGGCAATGATTGACCAAGGCGTTACTGCCGTTTTGGCAGCACGTGATGCAAACACGAATGGCGTTGACAACCACAATTCAAGAATCGATGCTAGGAGAAACGAGCGAGCCACTCGTGAGTGCACTTACCCAGACTTCATGAAGTGCCAACCTCTAAATTTCAAAGGCATAGAAGGAGTTGTCGAATTGACTCAATGGATTGAGAAAATGGAAACTATGTTCCGCATAAGCAATTGTTCTGTGGAAAACCAAATCAAGTTCTCCAGTTGTACTCTTCTGGGAAATGCTCTAACGTGGTAGAACTCCTACGTTAGGACTATTGGTAATGCATTGCTTATACAATGACCTGGACTGAACTGAAGAAGAAAATGATTGACAAGTACTGCCCAAGGATCGAGATTAAGAAACTCAAAGTCGAACTGTGGGAATTAAAAGTGAAAGGTACCGATTTGATAGGGTACAACCAACGTTTTCAAGAACTGGCACTGCTGTGTGGTAGAATGTTTCCTAAAGAATCTGACAAGATTGAGAAATATATCAGTGGCTTACCCGACATGATCCACAGAAGTGTAGTAGCATCCAAGCCTAAGACAATGCAAGAGGCAACTGAAATGGCAATCGAAGTGATGGATCAGAGAATCCACACTTTTGCTGACCGTCAGACAAAGAACAAGAGAAAGCAAGACAATAACCAACAACCATAACAACAAAACCAAAACAAGAGGCAGAACACCGGCAGGGCTTATGTTGCAGGGACTGTTGAGAAGAAACAATATAGGGGATCTAAACCCCTATGCCCAAAATAAAATTATCACCACGATGGTCCGTGTGCTCCTAAATGCCACAAATGCAACAAAGTTGGTCATTTTGCCCGTGACTGTAGGAGTAAGGTAAGTGCCAACAATGCTAACAACAAGAAGGGCACTGGGTCGGGCCAGAGACCTACTTGTTATGAGTGTGGAGTTCAGGGACATTTAAAGAGGGAATGTCCAAAGCTGAAAAACAACAACAACTGTGGTAACCAAGTTGGAGGTGGCAATGCTCCAGCTAAAGTGTATGCGGTAGGGCATGCGGGGACAAACCCAGACTCCAACATCATGACAGGTACGTTCCTTCTAAACAATCATTATGCCTCTGTCTTATTTGATACTGGTGCCGATAGAAGTTTTGTATCCACTACATTTAGCTCCCAAATTGATATCACACCAACTGCATTAGATCACTATTATACGTTAAACTATCCTTAGGGATTGTACATTAAATATCCTGAACCACCCATTCAACATAGACTTAATGCCCGTAGAACTTGGTAGTTTCGACGCTATAATTGGTATGGATTGGTTGGTAAAGTACCAAGCAATCATTGTGTGTGCCGAGAAGATCGTTCGCATCCCTTAGGGAAATGAAACATTAATTGTTCATGGTGACAAAAGCAACCAGGGACACGAGGCTCGTTTGCACATTATCTCGTACACCAAAACACAAGAATACATGCTAAAAGGATGTCCAATCTTTTTGGCAAACATTATACAAAGGAGACGGAAGACAAGTCAGAGAAGAAGTGACTTGAGGACGTACCAATCGTCCAGGATTTTCCTGATGTATTTCTTGAGGACTTGTCGGGTCTTCCTCCGACTCGACAAGTGGAATTTCAAATCGATTTGATACCTGGTGCTGCACCCGTAGCTCAGGCGCCTTATCGATTGGCACCTTCTGAAATGAAAGAGTTGTCGGAGCAACTAAAAGAACTATCTGACAAAGGCTTTATAAGACCTAGTTCCTCACCCTGGGGAGCTCCGGTCTTGTTTGTCAAGAAGAAGGATGGATCATTTCGAATGTGCATTGATTACCGGGAATTGAATAAACTGACGGTGAAGAACCGTTATCCGCTCCCAAGAATTGATGATTTATTTGATCAGCTTCAAGGGTCGAGTGTCTACTCAAAGATCGACCTAAGGTCGGGTTATCACCAACTGAGGGTTCGAGAAGAAGACATTCTAAAGACCGCTTTTAGAACCCGTTACGGCCATTATGAATTTCAAGTTATGTCATTTGGTTTGACAAACGCACCTGCCGTATTCATGGACCTTATGAATCGGGTGTGCAAACCATATCTAGATAAATTCGTAATTGTCTTTATTGATGATATTCTGATATATTCGAAGAACAAGCAAGAACACGAAGAGCACCTTAAGTTAATCTTAGAGTTGCTTAAGAAAGAGGAGTTGTATGCCAAATTTTCCAAGTGTGAATTTTGGATTCCTAAAGTACAGTTCCTCGGTCATGTGATTGACAGCAGGGTATTCACGTGGACCCTGCCAAGATCGAATCCATTAAAGATTGGGCATCTCCTAAGTCACCAACGGAGATTCGTTAATTTTTAGGTCTTGCTGGGTATTATCGAAGATTCATCGAAGGATTTTCAAAGATTGCCAAACCAATGACCAAGCTCACTCAGAAGAAGGTCAAGTTTGAGTGGGGTGACAAACAAGAAACAGCGTTCCAATTGTTGAAGCAGAAGTTGTGTAGTGCACCAATTCTGGCTTTACCTAAAGGAAGCGAATATTTTATCGTATACTGCGATGCTTCAATGAAAGGTTTGGGAGCTGTCTTGATACAAAGAGAGAAGGTGATTGCTTATGCATCACACCAACTGAAAATTCATGAGAAGAACTATACGACTCATGATTTAGAACTTGGAGCGGTAGTGTTTTCTCTGAAACTCTGGAGACACTATTTGTACGGAACCAAGTGTACGATGTTCACGGATCACAAGAGTCTACAACATATTCTTAATCAAAAGGAGCTGAATATGAGGTAGCGCCGTTGGTTAGAATTTCTTAGTGATTATGATTGCGAGATTCGTTATCACCTAGGAAAAGCAAACGCCTTGAGCAGGAAGGAACGAGAGCCACCATTAAGGGTTCGAGCCTTAGTCATGACTATAGGTTTGAATCTTCCCAAACAAATTTTGGATGCTCAAACTGAAGTACGGAAACCAGAGAACATCAAGAACAAAGATGTTAGAGGTATGTTGCTTGAAAATTCTAAGGATCCAATGAAATTTAGAACAGAAAAGTTGGAACCCCGTGCGGATGGAACTCTATGCTTCAATGGCATGAGTTGGTTACCATGTTATGGCGATTTGCGGACTGTAATCATGCACGAGTCCCACAAGTCAAAATACTCTATACATCTAGGTTATGATAAGATGTACCAAGACATGAAAAAGCTATATTTGTGGCCTAATATGAAGGCAAACATCGCCACCTATGTTAGCAAATGTTTGACTTGTGCCAAGGTCAAGGCAGAACATCAAAGGCCATCAGGATTGTTGGTACAACTCGATATACCTTAATGGAAGTAGGACAACATCACTATGGATTTTGTCACGAAGCTTCCTAAGTCGTCATAAGGCTACGGCACCATTTGGGTGATTGTTGATCGACTCACTAAGTCCGCAATCTTTGCACCGATGAGAGAGACTGATCCAATGGATAAACTTGCAAGAATGTACCTAAAGGAGGTGGTCACGAGGCATGGAATGACTCTTTCGATTATTTGTGATCGTGATCCTAGGTTCGCATCAAATTTCTGGAGGTCACTTCAAAATGCTTTGGGTACTATTCTGGATATGAGTACTGCGTACCATCCACAAACAGACGGGCAAAGCAAGGGGACTATTCAAACTCTCGAGGATATGTTGCGTGCTTGTGTAATCGACTTTGGAAAGGGATGGGTTAACCATTTGCCATTAGTCAAGTTCTCATATAACAATAGCTATCACACTAGCATCAAGGCCACACCATTTGAAGCACTTTACGGTCGAAAGTGTCGTTCACCTGTTTGTTGGGCCGAGGTTGGAGAAGTTCAACTCACTAGTCCAGAAATAGTGTAAGAAACAACTGAGAAGATCGTTCAAATCAAGTAGGGAATGCAAGCTGCTCGCGACCAACAAAAGAGTTACGCGGATTAAAAGCGTAAACCGATGGAATTTCAGGTTGGGGATAAAGTTATGCTTAAAGTTTCGCCTTGGAAAGGGGTCGTATGTTTTGGCAAACGGGGGAAGTTGAACCCTAGGTACGTTAGACCATTCAAGGTGTTGGAAATGGTTGGAGCTGTTGCATACAAGCTTGAGCTTCCGCAAGAGCTGAGCAGGGTACATAATACATTTCATGTATCCAACTTGAAAAAGTGCTATGCCGACGAACCGTTAGCCGTTCCGTTGGATGGACTACACTTTGATGACAAGCTTCAATTTGTCGAGTAGCCGATAGAAATCATGGACCATGAAGTTAAAAGGTTGAAGCGAAGCTGCATTCCAATAATCAAGGTTTGATGGAACTCCAGGAGAGGTCCTGAGTTCACATGGGAACGCGAAGATCAATTCAGGAAGAAATATCCACACCTCTTCACAAAGACCGCACCGTCATCAAGTGCCGCGTCTTAAGCCTTGAGGACAAGGCTCACTTAACGAGGGGAGGCTATAACACCCCATGTTTTAGGGTCATTTACGACGTCAATAAATTTACTATGTATTTTTAGTATTGTATGCGTTTGCTTTTAAATCGTAAACGTTAAGTTAAATCGCGTAAGCTAAAAATGATCATTCAATGTAAACGGGCACCAAACAATTAAATGTTTACATCAAGCAAGTGTTAAGTAATTATTTTGAGGATAATTATTAACTTTGTTCATTTTATTTTTATTGGTTACGTAAATTAATAACGTTTCGCGATAAAATACGTTTACGCATACCCGAAACCCCCATAATTAATCTACTCTTCAACAAATAACCGTTTTTATTTCCAATGATCAAAGTTTATAAAACTTTACCTATGTATATCATATGTGACGTCCCATATACAAGGAAATAAACCAAGACTTATCAAATTGCAAGTATACACTTTAATAATACAACTACACTTTACATTTAACTTACAACTTATAAATACAAAGTTACTTGCATTTTATTATCAAGATATTAGCTAGTAAATATCTTCCACCTTTTCATGGGATCACATACATATTAGGGAACATAGAAACATAAGAAGTAAAAGAAAGACATGTACAAGTATGGGATGTATGAGACTTGGTGCAAGACTAGTGATTTTGACCAACTTTTTCCCCAAAACCCTCATGTTGCCGTCCCCCCTCTTGGTCTTTATGGTCCTTGTTTATTACACTAGGCTATCCTTTATACATATACTTGCACTTTTAGAAAGAGAGAAACACTTAACACATTTCAATTACCAAAAACAAAACACAAACTCTCTTGTCCCTCTCTCTTAAGCCACGACAACAAACACCCCTTTTAAATAATCCATAGCTTGATTTTCCAAGACCATACAAGTATTACTACATCATTCCTATGATAACCTAAGATGTTTTGAAGGGTTGGTTAAGCATTTGCAAGGTTTAATCAAGTTATTGCAAGATTAGGGTTTCTTGAAACCTAGGGTTTTCTTAATTGTGGAAGCTTGGGTTTTTCATCTAAACAAGTGTTTAGATCATATTTTCCATCATCCTACATCATTATAAGGTTATCTAAAACCCTTTATGAATTTACATTTATGATTTTATGAGTATATATGTTCTATGTAGCAAAATCACCATTAGGATGCTTTTAAACATGTAAAACACATTTTTACTTGTGATTATGATTTTGTACACTTATTCATGTGTTATGTGGTTGTAAATATCATGGAATGAAGGAAATATAAGTATGGCATCATGTTGGTTTAAGTATAAAATGTATATGTACAAACTAGTAAAAGTTTACTTAAGAAAGTTTATGATTTCATGTGTTGTAAATGACTTGTTAATCTTGTTATCATGGACTCATGTGGACAAAATATGGACTATGGACATTATTATATGTATGACATAGGGTATAAAGAGTTGAGGAAGACTTGTGGTAATTTACTAAGTTGAAAAGTACATAAAACAAGTTATATAAATAAGTATACATATTGATTTCAAAGGAGCTGTTTTGGTTTGTGTTTTGTAACAGCCATATTATGTTTTATAAAGATAGTACACCTCATGACGATTCCAAATATGTAAAGAACTCGAAAAACCGCCTTATAACGAAAAAGATACGGCAAATATACGTTTTACGTTAATACCGGGTTTATAAAATAAATTTTATAAAAACAAGTTATCAAATACTTCTGATATAAAAGGTTTATTATTTTTAACAGATCCTACATATTTTTAGAATTCCAAATCAATAAGAATCGTAATTTTTCAATCGATAACGAAGGAGTTATGAATTACGCGAGTTTATACACTTAAATGTATAAAAATACTTTTATAAAAAGTTACTGTTCATCAGGAACATTTATTTTTGGAAAACATCAAAAATAAATAGAACTTTCAATTACAAAGACGTGCTCGAAAGAATCGCTAAAAACGGAGCTATAACGAATAAAATACGACATTTACGGGTTTTACGACAACTAAAACTATAAAAATAACTTTATAACTGGTGTGAACAGTAAAAAGTACTGTTCACCAGAGGACATGAAATACAAAAATGTCATAATTTGATACGTCGTCTTAATACGAAAGCGTGGACATAAGAAACGTAAGAAACGGGCTTAAAACGAAGAAATTGCGTCGTTTTTACTATCGAACTATTTATAAACGTTTTAACTTTATTAACATGATTTCACTAAAACGATTAGATGGTGATTGAGCTATATAGAATTGTATATGGTAGTAGTTACTCAAAGTGATTAGTACTTATACGACCTATATTGGATTAGGTTGCACCTTAGAAGCCCATTTACAGCTTATTCATAGCTTTTCAAAAAAGGTCATAGTTTTGAAAGTTGTTAAGCTCCAAAAGCTTAACAACTTTGCTTTACAAAGTTTGTCCAAAAAAAAAGAAGGGAGATAAGGGGTGACCCGGGTGAGCAAGACTCGAACCCGGGTCTCAACCCTCAATACACCCTTCCTTTATAACTTGCATACCGCTGTGCCCTTGGGTCTTTTATGTAAGACCCTTGGGCACTTAGAAATATAAGGGGGTTTTTGGCCTTAAAGCTATAAGCTGTTTTAGGCTTATTTTCGGCTTATTTATAGCGAATTTAGGTCTCAATTTTCCGTAGGATAGTTTGTAGTATAAAGTATTTTAGGTAAATTTTTCAAGAATTCTTAAAGTAGTTATAGTATTTTTTATAATTTAATTTCTGTTATAAGTTTTAAAAATCAAAAAAATTCAAAAGATTATCAAAAAAATAATTTTTCTTTTATAGAAAATTTTCTTTAGGTCATATAGTATGTAAGGAAAAATATAAAACTTTGTGAGGTTAATTTTCATCTTTTTATTTTTAAAGGAACGCTCGGGTGGCGTTTTTTGTCTTGACTCGTTTTTGGTCAAACGACCTCCGTTTTCAGTCTAGTCTTTTTCATTCTTCGTTATTTGTTCCCTAGAGTAGTTTAGAAGTGAAAATTTCTTCTTAGGAGTTATTTTTAACGATTTTAGTTTTCCCTTTTGTTCGGGGTCCCGTGCTCTCGATTATTAGACTAGTTTCCATTTTTTAAGATTTTCTTAAACGTTTTTGTTTATTATTGTTTAATTTAACTTCCTGCACTCTCAAATCAATTCTCTCCTTCAAACTCAAATCTTCCGACTGTATCGATTTTCCAGCACAGCCTCATTGGGGAATTAACGACCCGGGAATAGTCTATACTGCTCCTGGCTTTATTGATTTGTTGTTTTTTTTTACTATTATATATTTTGTAATTTATTATATTATATATATAGTAAAGAGGAAATATTAACTAATCAATTTTTGGCGCCGCTGCCGGGGAGGCTGTGAAACGATTTTCGTGTTTGTTTGACGATTAGTGTTTGAAGACCCTTCCCTCGTGAAGTTAATTTTCCAGTTTGTGAATATTTTCTTTTATTTATAAAAATATAAAACACAAAAATATTTTTCATTTTCTTTTATTAGTATTAGTATAAGATAAAGAAAAAAAATCAAAAATATAAAAACATTATCATTAATTATCAATAAAAATCATCTTCAATATAATGCTTTCAACTAAAGCATTATCATAATAAGTTCTCGAACAAAAGATTTAAAACTTGACTTTGTGTCACTTGTGAAGTACGGGTCACCTTTAATTGATAAACAAACTATAAGAGGGGTATAAGGAGGGTTGTTCCGAGGAACTACGACCCGAAAGAAAGGTTTTTAATACTTCGCGCTTTCCCCTCCTCCGCTTCCTTTGTGCGTTTTGGGTCTTTTAAAGAGCTACCGTTAACGAGTTATTATTGGATTAAGTTGTCCCTATCTCATTTTTGTCCGTTAATAAAATATGGTTGCTAAAAAATCCCCGAAAAGCCCAAAACATAATCTCTTTTTTCTTCTTCTCCATTTAATTCTTTTTTCTTAACCCTACAATTGTTTTAATTCTTATGGCATCACTCGATCGTCCGTATCGAATCCCCTTTAACGCGATTAAGAGTTTTCGTCTTATGGAAATTGCACACAAAAGACTGAGGTTTCCAAAAGGGAGTCTTGAAGACAAAAGAATCTGTTCCCATACCCGACTTGTTCTCAACGACCCCTTAAAAATTGGAAAAATTTTGTCTTGAGTGGGTAATCACCCGTCATGGTCCTATATTGTCGACAATGTGCATCAAATACGAAAGACATGGAGGAAGTATTTCAAGACTCTCCATACACTCCAAGTCATCAATAACGATGCTAACTTGTTAATCAAGAACATTCGTTGTTCAAACAAGCCTCGTGTAAATTCTTCCAAATTCCTCCACAAATTAACCACGAATTTTGTATAGTGTGTGTGAATGTCGATAGACGACATCTTCTGTCAACGATGCACTTGTAAGTCTTGTGGGAAAGGTGCTCATTATGGTTATAATTGTCCACCGCAAATTCCGATTGTCTCTAAACCGGAACCATGCAACAATCAAACCGTTAAAGAGTTCCCACAGACTTTTCCAAGTGTTCAACCGACATCTTGTATTGGAGGTGAGAATTCATTCACTTATGATTCTAAACCTAACTTTGTTGATGATTCTCCTAACGTTTTCAACCCACCTCCACAACCCCCTATGTACTCTTGTGAATTTTGCGGGAACGATGCTCGTTATGGTCACTGGTGTACACCTCAAGTTCCGTTTATCTATCCGGAACCGTGTTACAATCAAGACTTTAATTTCCCGCAAAATTTTCAAAATTTTCAGCAACAATATTCTTGTTGTGAAAATTGTGGGAGTCCTCATGAAACTTACCAATGTCAACCAATGAATGAAGACTATTATCATGAGCAAAAATCTTGCTATGATTATAATTCTTTTGGTTTTGACCAATTTCAACCCCCGCAATATACCGTCAATCATCCAATCTTCAATTCCCAAAATGAGCTTCTTAATTCCCAAAATGAGTTTCTCAATACCCAAAATGAGCTTCTCAATTCTAGTAATAAGCTTATGGAACAAATGACAACCTTATGTGATATGGTTGGTCAAGCTATACAAAAGAAGGAAGAAGAAAAGCGAATTGCGGAAGAGCAAGCGGCTGAAGATCGTTATTGGAAGATTCCCATTTGCTATGATGATGACGATGACTATACCATTGCAATCACACCCGTCTCACCAACCAAGGAGCCCGTTAACTCTCTAAGTAATTAGGGAATGACATCTGACACTATTCCTGCAACGGAATCGCACTAAGTAGAAAAAGTCTAGTGTTGAGAACCTTGTCCCAATCCCAAGTGAGTCCGAGGGTATTCCCGACAGTGTGTGTGATGTGCCTCTTTGTAACAATCCTACCTCTCTTGAAGCTTTCAAAGAACATTCTGAGACTATCATCGATTCCAACGATGATTCTACTTCGAGTGATGACGATTCTTATGAGAACATCGATTATGTCGATGCATCACCTCCCGATGCTGAGATCGTCAGCTTAGAGGTGGTAGAGATTGTTATCCCAGAAGTTGGAGGGATTGATACTGATATTCTTCTAACAATTAAAGACGATATCCTTCGTGAAAAATTGTTGAATGTCAATCTTCTTATTGCTAACATCGAAGCATTAAAAGATAATCCCCCTCCATCTTCCGATGTTATGACCAAGTCTTCCTCCACATCTCTTAACCTTTTCTTGGAGGAGACTAACACCTTTGATAATTCTTCACCCGAAGCTGAAACTTTCTGCTTTGATTTGGAAGAGAATAGTAGTGGCAGTCCCACTACTCAATCTGATTACTCTCTTCCGGATTATGAAGCCTTCTATGACAGTCATATTGAAGAAAAGAGTAGTGGCAGTACCACTACTCATGCTGATTTTTCTCAATATGATTCGTTCATCTTTGATCTTTCGATCAATCCATTTCCTCCTGCCGATAGGAGTGATTTCAACATGAGGAGCGATGAACTCGCTCACATCATATCTCCACCGGAGTATGATCATTTCTGCTTTAAGATTGAGCCCGAGCTGGGCAATCTTACTATGGATGTGGTGGAAGATATTTTCCCAACAAGAGAACCAAGAGTTCATGTGCCTAATGTTTTACCCACCCATCCCAACCTGGATACGGATTTCATACTTTTAAGTGAACCTCTCTTCGCTTATATTGTATGGATCTTTCTTCCATTTCTCACGTATCCAGTTGCTCCTCCATATCTTCTCTCCTGTGGGAATGAAGATACCATTTTTGACCCTGGTATCTCCATTTGTCATTTTCTTATGCCGGGTATATCTCATCGGAGTGGAACTTTCATGAAATTCAATGTTTATCCAAACCACTTGAATGAAAGTCCGATGAAGATTTTATCTTCCACTTGCTCCCCCATGGACCAATGAATTCGGGGTCGAGTCGAGCTTGTGACTCGGTTAACAAAAACAAGGCGCTTCGTGGGAGGCACCCCATGCTTATCCTAGTTTATCAGTAGTAGTAGTATGCTAGCTTAGTAATGAATAAGTGTTTAGTTGTTGTGAGGAGGCTTGCCTCTTTCCTTTTCCATGTTTTGTGTTTTATTGTCCAGGATGTCCCGGATTTTTGAAGCCTCTCGTGCTCGCGGTATTTGTCCTTCGATCACAAGAGCTTCACAATCCTCAGCTTCATTTGGGAATCCCGATATCCTAATCTTATCGACTAACGTTTATCTTTAAGCATAATTCATAAACGGCTTAGGATTTACGTAGAAACCCTTCGTAAAACATCGAGGACGATGTTTAGTTCTAGTATGGGGGGGATCTTCGATTTGATTGTGCCTGCAGCCGTTGTTATCACGTAATCCCGTTTTTACCACCAAAATTTCAAAAAAATGAAAAAATTTAAAAATTTTCAAAAAATAAAATAAGTGTTTTGTCACAATTTTGACTTTCCTGCTGGGTAGAATAAGAGTAAATTTTGACTCGATCGAGCGTGTTGAGCTCTAGCTTGTTCCTTAACTTTTAGACTAAGCGTTCGCGAATATTCGCGAAGAACGAAAAATGATAGTGTTAAGTATGAGTTGTATGCTAAACAAGGATTATTTGGAAATCTTAAGAGCTCATGTGTGTAATTTGTCGCTTTTTCTCCCATAAGCTCTTAACCTGATTAATATACGTGCTACTTTTGGAAATTAAACTTAAATCAATAATTTTTATGTAGTATATAGCAAAAACTTTAGACTTAGTTCAAATTTATACTTGAATTTTTCAAAAAGACGTTTTCCCAATATTTTCTTGTTCTTAATAAAATTCGAAAGTTAAAAATGCCAAAAAGGCACGATGAAGGTATGAATGCAAAAATGCATGAATATTAAAATTTTGCCAATGATGCTTACATTTGATTTTATGGAATCAAGTAAGATGTGTCGTGATATCCCACTCCGCTAACCACGAGGTGGGGGTTCAAACTAAGACATCTTTACTTCTAGGGATTTGGTGTGTTGTGATATCTCACCAGGAAGCGAGGTCTAGGTGAGGGTTCAAATTAAGACACTTATCCTTAGCCATATCAGGAAGAAGGTGTTGTTGTGATTTCCCACTACGCTAGCAACGGGGTGGGTTTTCAAACTAAGAACATCGGTCGTTGGTTGTGATATCCTACTAGGGAGCGAGGCCTAGGTAGGTGTTCAAACTAAGCAACGCATTCCTAGCTTTAAGAACTTATGATTATAATGAGGAGATGTTGCAAAAAAGTTTCTACAGCTAAATCTCGTATCTTTAAAAATCAAGTTACAAGGGTATTAATAAAGTTGTTGCACTTTGAGTCGTGATTCATCTTGAATCCACGACTATGAAAATAAGTAGATCTCATGGTTGATGTTGGAATTGAGTACACACATTTAAACCATATATTTATTGTCTGGGAGTTATTAGTTACAAGTCTAAGTATTGAGTGACTTAGCATTTAGATTTTATTGACAAATGATCTGTTTAAATTGCTTGGTTTGAACTAATGAAAAATTCGGGACGATGAAATTATCCGTCAGGACATCCGTGTTTAATTCTTAGGTCGTTTCTCATTTCTATGATCCAGTGTTAATAAATAAAGGGAAGTCAAACAGGTAGTCAGACAATGAAAAAGATAATCATAAAATATTAGGGATAGTTAGAGTACAAATAAAAGGTGAAAACGGGAAAATTTTTTTTTATCGAAGCTTTGATTCTTTCTTTTCCCTTGACGAACACTTTGCTACTTTTCAAAGTTATTAGTCGAGGGAGATTGAGATTCTTAGTTTTCGTAAATGTTTACTTCATAGCATTGCGTGAGGACACGGCAATACCTTAGTATGGGGGATTTTGGTATGTGCTTAAATACACATACCTTTTACCTTTAAAAACGAGCTGAAATAACCAAAAACGGACTTAAAATGCCAAATATATGCTTGTTTTGCTAATTGTATTGTGCAGGAACGGATAACCAAGAAAAGGACGAAAAACAAAGCCAAAACGACAAAACCGGACTCGGACTGGAAAAGACTGTGAAAGACAAAGCCAAATCAAAGCCGGAAAGTCAATCAAGTCAAAAAGTCAACAGAAAATTCAACTGGTCAAAATCAAAGTCAACCCAAGTCAACCCCGAGGCCAAAAGACAAAGAAATACAAGTTTAGGGACTGAAATTGTAAATCCCTAAACTTGTATTTTAGAAGAGAAAAGAGAAAAATAACCACAAGGGCTGATTGTGCAAAATACTCAAAGAAACAAATGGGGGGGCAGTCCTGCCAACACCCCATACTTGTACACATAAGGACGAGTCTTGCAAACTGTTTATAACCCCTTGGGGACTTGTTTTGCCAAGTCCCCAAAAGGTTATAAACACAAGGACCATGTATGCAATAACAACCAACACTTTCAGGGACCATTTGTGCCCAACTCCCAAACCTAACTCTGTTATCACCCCAACCCGTACAACCTTTTTTCCCGCCTCTTTTGAACACAAAAACCCAAGTCACGGGTTTACAAACCTTCTTCTAACCTGTAACCTCAAAAACCCCATGAACAAACCCCTCCTCCCTCCTCCACTTAAACCCATGCCAAGTTGGCAATCCCACAAATCCCCAAGGTGTATTCGACGGTTGAGATGATTTTTTGGTCTTGCTCTCACAAAACAAGCACATTAGCAGCCTATAAAAGAAAGAGAAGACAGAAGTTTAACCAAGTAGTTAGTTGTTGATTTTTGTTTTAAATTTTCATTTTGTAATTTCATCAAAATTAAGCAATTTCTTTCAAATGTTTAGGAAATCGTTTTAAGCTCTTGTATTCTTTACTTCTAAGCTTGTACTTCATATTTTGGGTAATACAATTTAGTTTACAAGTGTTTGTGAACTTTGATTTCAATTTCAATACGAATTCATCAAATAAGCTCTAAATAAGCTCGTTTGAGCTTATTCTTTCTAATAAGCTCAATTTTAGTTAAACTTTGTTTATTAAGCACTCATTTTCTTGTTTTAATCATTTGTAATCAACAGCATGATCACTTAAGTGATTTGAGTTTTATTTTCAAGCAACAAGAGCTAATAAGCTCAAATTCAGCTTATTGTGGTTTTTAAGGTTAGAGGCTTTTGGAAGCCATTAGGATCACCTAGACTCTTCACTAGGATGTCTAGGTGAAGAAGACTCTTCAAAATTTCAGGTTTCTCTTTCTAAATTTCATTTTAGCTAATTCATAGCTTATTTCAAATTGCTTATTTTCTTTAAATCTTCATTTTATCCTGTCTCATTTAGCTTTAATTAGCCTACTAGGAGTTTTAGTTTGAATGCTGTCTAGTTATAATCAATGCTAGTTTCTATTACTTTGTAAATTTTGTCATAAATAGCTAGTATAAGATAGTAGAGTAAGTGCTTTTTCTTCTATTAAGCTAGCACCTTTTATAGTTTCAATTAGCTTAAGTAGTGTGAAATTTAATTAGAAGTAGATAAAAATGTTTCAATATATTTTAGCATTATAGATGGTTGTTATAGCTCACTTTGGTTTGCAAGTTTGAGATATGGGGTGTTTGGGTCAACCTAAAATGGTGAAAATGGTTTTAAGTATGGGTTGAGGTCATTAGGTTAGTTTAAGCTTAAGTTTTAAGCTCATTTTAAGCTGTTTTACAAGTTGTTTAAGTTTGAAAAGTGTTTTTCAAAAGTTTTAAAAACCCTCTTTGTTAACTGTGACTTTTGAAATACACCACAAGTGCTTATTTAGTTAAGCACTTGTGGTTTGAGTGTTGAGTGTCAAAAAGTGTGTTTTGTGTGTGTACAAAAGAAGCTGTCAAAACTTCCCTTGGTCTCTTGACTTTGTAAGTCAATAACCAACCAAAGTTTTTAGTCCACAAATGGCTTAAGCCCTTTTTCATTTAGCAAAATCAGTAGGTTTTTAGGGTTTTTAAAAGCTAAAAATTGTTGCACAAGTCCATAAGCTAGAGTATTTTAGCTGTTTTCAGTTTACTTTGCAATTTGAGCTTATTTGACAGATTAATTTAGTAGTCTAAATAAGCCACTAAAGTTAAGCTTAAATCTCCCCTGGTGCAAAGGGGAGATTTTAAGCCCCTTTTTCTTTGACTTTTTGTGTTCTAAAGCCCAAACTCTTGGCTTATTTCAAGAGCTTATAAGCTCTTGTATAAGCTTGTTGAATTTCAGCTTTTGAAAAGCTCTTTTGCTGGCTTATTTTTAAGCTCAAATTAGCCCCTTGACTGTTTTACATTACTTAGGTGTAGGGATTGCTTATTTTCCTTTTGTGGCTTACCTAGCTTTTCTAATAAGCTCATTGTGGCCTCTCACAGCTTTTTAGTTGGCATTGGGAATTATTAAGCTTATTTGTCTTTACATTAGACTTATTTGTCAAGTTGACTTAGTGAAAATTTTAGTTTAAGGCTTTATTGTAGATGTGTACAAATAAGCTTTTTCAACAACTTATTTAGTTAGATTTCCTTTTTTTGTTTACCTAGATTTAGAATATGCCCTCTTTTGATTATTTTTCCTTAGTCATGCTTTAAACGAGCAACACAAGCCAAGACTTAGCAACATTTTTGCTTTTAAGCCCTTGTAGCCAAACTGCCACTTTTAAGCTGTGTTTTATAGCTTATTCTGTTGTTTAAAGTAATAAGAGCTTTTATTAAAGTTGTGGAGAATAAGCTCTTTTATAACTTTTTAGTTTTAAGTTTTTGCTAAAACTCATTTTTTTCAATAAGCTAAAAATAAGCTATGTCGTGAGGTCTGTTTTGTACTTTCTCCAGTTCAGGTCACACCGTTTCTACTTGTGTTTCTTTCCTAAAGTTGCCGCACTATCCCTTTAGTTTCGTTTTTTTACAGTTTTATACCCTAGAGTTTTGCAAAATAAAAAAGAGAAGGGAAGACAAGGACCCAGGCGTGTGCATGAATCGAACACCCGGGACCCCTCGATACATCCCCTCCCTTTCAAGCATACTTACCACTGCGCCCTTGGGTCTTTTTCGTTAAAGACCCAAGGCACTTGGTATTTATGTACATCTTTGGCTTTTAAGCTTAATAAGCTGAAACAGCTTATTAGGGGCTTATTTGTCGAGCTTATTTTGGTTTCTTATTTTTCTTAGGACCATTTCAGTGCCTAGTATTTTTTGTAAATTTTTCAGAATTTTTAGTAATTGTTTAGTATTTTTTATAATTTAATTTAGTTAAAAGTTTATTTAATTCATAATAAATACAAAAATTATCAAAAAAATATTTTGCTTTTTTATAAAATTTTCTTTTTTTCGTATAGTTTGTTAGGAAAATTATAAAAACTTTTCGTAGACAAAAAATATAGGGTCATTTTTACAAATTTTTGTCGTTTAAAGAACGGTCCGGGTACGGGATTTTGTTTTGACTCGTTTTTGGGTCAAACGAACTCCGTTTTCGGTCTAGTCTTTTTCATTCTTCGTTATTTGATCCATAGAGTAGTTTAGAAGCAAAAATTTCTTCGTAGTGTATTTTTAAAGATTTTAGTTTTCCCCTTTTGTTAGGATTCGGGTTCTCGTTTTTTGTTTAATTTCATATTTTTTAGGTTTTTTTTAAACGTTTTGTCCCGTTTATTTCTAATTTGACTTTTTCAACTCTCCCAAAACCATATTCCTTCCCTTCGAACTCAAATCTTCGATCGTATCGATTTACCATATCCAGCCTCGTTGGGGATTTCCGACCGGGAACATTCTATACTACTTCTCGGTATATTTGACTTGCTTTAGACTATTTTATATAATATTTGATATGTTATTATTTTATATATATTTTGAGGTATAGTCTGAGCTGATCCACGATGATGCCTTCAGTGTCCCACTATCTCACTAGAGTATCCTCTTATGGAGATCGTGTGGAGAGTTCCTGATGCACTACCCGTTTTGGCACAAGACAAGCCGTCGCTGAAGGCGGGGGTTTTTTCAATTTTTCCCGAAAAAAATAAAAAAACCCATTAGGTTACAGTTATTTCTTTATCCTTTTATGATCGGTGTTCCTTTTATTTTATTGTGTATTATTTTATCTAAATTTGTTTATTTATATAGTTTATGATATATAACTAATATAACGAATTTAGTTAATTATAAAAATTATATCAGAAGTTGTCTTTGTTATATATGATTGCAGTCCCAAGTTTTAAACTTGAAGGCCCACATGCAATCTCCATTTGGCAAATAATCCACAAGGATAAACGAGATGCAATTGACAAAGATGTACAAATGACTATCCAAGTCGACGTTGAAATCATGAGCATTGGGTTCTTAAAAAATCGACGGAACGCCTGACGAGGATGGCATCAGATCCTGTTGTCCCCGCCGAACATCCACCCGAAGTTTAGGATATGCAGAATGCCTTAGTGGCTTGATCCTAAGAACCTTGCCCGAGCCACTCAAAATGCTCGAAACCAAGCAAAGAGCACGGTAATATGCCGACAGGGATTCCGGTCACTTGCTGTCCTCTGAGATATGCAGGTAACAAACATTATAATTATTTTACATATATATAGCTCATTATACGCTTTGGTGTGTTGTGATTTGTCGTTTTTAATTTGTTTCATCTTATATACGTGTGTATGTACAGATGGAGAGCTCCGAGACTCGAGAGTAACCGTCCCTGATCTAGACCTACTTTGATACACATACTGTTGACGGCGTATTCTTGCTGGACGAGGAGAGACTTCTATATGTAAGTATTGTTTCAAAACATGCACTTTAATGATTTGTCGAGACATAATGTAGTAACCTGACTAATATACTATCTTGTGTTTTTGTCACTACATAGGAGGAGATGCTGAGGCTTAAGGATCTAGGCCCCAACTATCAACGGGTTTGCCCTACCCCGACGACGGAGATATGGCTCATGGTTTGCCCAGGGCAAGCAAGCGGGGGTGGAACTTTTCCTAGTGTTGGTAGGGTTTTGGCAGGACAGGGCAGGGACATCCTCACTATACCCGAGCCTCGATGCACGCACACCGCCGATGTCGATGAGGTAAAAAAACAAACAAGCAGCTAAGGAAAGAGATCGATATAATGATGAAGGTAATGAGGAGTGACGACAAGATGTCTTAGCTCCTTACGTAGCTTCAGTCACAACATGAGGTCGGTAGTAGCAGTGGGAGTGGCTGGTTCGGGGATGATGAGCTAGGCGAGGATGAGGACGCTGACGAGGATGAGGATGCCGACGGGGATGAGGATAGTTAGGAAATGTTATATATGGGTAAGAAAACAACACACTATATGCTATTTTGGTTCTTAATTATAATATTGACGACCCGTTATATAATCATTGTGAACTGTACCCTTTAGAAACTTGTTATATAAAATATATTTATTGACTTGTATCTTGCGGATATTGCAAGTTTTGTGGCTAGGAAGCCCGTTTGTTAGACTATAACATGTTTATTCGGATTTTGGACGTATTTAGCTTACTTATATCAAATGCGTTGATCCATGATATTATTTTGTGTTTTGGTACAAGTTGTAATGTATTTGGGTAGTTTATATATTGCTAGATACATGTTTATTTATTGGTAGGTTTTTTTGAGAAAAATGCTAAAAAAACCTGGAAATCAGCTGCAATACATGTTGCACAAAAAAAACTATAGACTTTTCCCCGGCGACATGTCGCCTGGGATAACCTTTGACGAGTCAAGTATTGACTAGTCAGCCATTGACTAGTCAACTATTAATGACATAATCCCCAACAGAACTTGTCGTCGGGGATGAAACATCCGCATTTTTCGGAATTTTAAATGACTATTTCAAACTTTGACTTTCAGGTCCGATCTTACTTTTTGACTTTTGATCTTTTATCGTCACATAAAAACGATTACCGCGTAACTGGTAAAATTTTCGGAACACATTTCAATAATAAATTGTATTTATTATTACACACCTCGAGTACATTTTTTTTTACTTATTTGATTCGAAAACGAAAAAGGATATATATTAATTCATAGTTGATTTATCAACAACGAACTACTAAATCACGTTTTCACGATTCGGACCCTAAAACAATTTGATGTAAAACGATATTTCAGACAACTTTTTAGTTTTGTCCGAGACCCGAAAACTGTCAGAAAGTGACTGAAATGCCCTCGTAAGATTTAGAATCGAGAAAATAATTAAATTATATTTAATTATCACTTTTATTAAATAAAAATATTTAATAAATTATTTATCATTTTATTCAGCAACGTTTGTTAAAAACGCAAATATTCAAGTAAAAGATCATTTTACGGACAAAGTTTATCAGTAATGCACAAATAATAATAAACGTATTAATAAAATGATAAAACGTTGATTAATAATTTAGTCGAGTGAATACTCATGTGCGTGGATAAATGATTTGGAAAACAAGGTCGCAGTTTCGGGACACGGAATCGACCGTTAACTAGTTCAAACAAGCCCCGAACCAATTACTTACGAAAGTTACACTTTCGGTCCTTGTGTAATTATTTATAAAATTAACCCTACACTATGTTGCCCTTGCCATTTTTTTATATAACTTTCTAATCTATATATATATATTTTTTAGGGTTTCATTTGATATAACAAAATAACTCCCCAAAATTAAAAATTCACCCAAACACATATCTCTCCCAAACAACTTTTCCGGAGCTCCCCTCCCTCTACGGCGAGACGTCCCGGCGCAACACACGCATATTCCACCCACGACTGCCACCATTCATACCTTCACTCCACCACCATCATTAACTGAACCATCTCACCAAAAACCACATCGCCAAACATTCAAACACACCAATACTCCACCTCTGCCACGCCACCAACACCTCGTCCGACACCATCACCCCCATTCCTCACCGACCTATAAGCTCCGAGGAGGTGCGTCTGGTTTTTTATATAGCGACTTAAGGGTGCGTCTGGTCAGCAGATAAAACACCAAAAGGGTGGTTCGTTTTGGTGTAATCAACCTAAGGGTGCGTCGGGTCGGCTGTGTAACGCACGAGTGTGCGTTTGGTTTTTCATTACCGCACCACATAGGGTGCGTTTGATGCTCGGTGCAAGCCAAAAAGGGTGCGTCTGTTTGGTGGCTAACACAAGGGTGTGTTTGGATTTGGCTGCGTGGCAGCCGAATAGGGTGCGTGTGGTTTTATTCGACCCACCGCAGGGTGTTTGTTATGAAGGTTTGCAGAGAAAAAAGGGAGTATTTGTTTAGGTTTTTAACACCCAAGGGGTGTGTTCGTTTGAATGGTCACAGACAAGGGTGCGTTGGTTTTCGTGGGGTAACAACTAGGGGTGTTTGTTTTGCAGTGTAACAGCCGTAAAGGCGTGTTTGGTTTGGCTTGTATCAGTTAGGGAGCGTTTGGTTTGTTGTCACCGCGAAAGGGTGCGTTTGGCTGTGCTAAAAAGCACATTAGGGTGCGTTTGGGGATAGCTGCGAACATCCAAGGGGTATTTGGGTTAGGGTTTAACTGCAAAAGGGGCGTGTGGATTTATGGGCAAATCGTAACTAGCAAAGTGTGCGTTTTATGGCTAGCACCATATGGGGTGCGTTTGGTTTGGACAGCACCCAAGGGGAGCGTTTGGTTTATTGATAACACAACGTAGGGGCGTTTGGTTGGTTTAATTTCACCAACAGGGTTGCGTTTGGTTCAGACCACTAGGCGCGTTTGGTTTATATAAAAGAAATAGACTAATAAACATAACGAAAGATTTTATAACTAAAACCGGATTAAAACGGTGGTTAATGGTTAAATAATTATGTTAGTTGTTTTTCTTTTATGTGTTTATAATCTTGAAGGGAGCGGTTGGTTATACAAATAGGATAATAGCATTGAAAGGAATTACATAATATATTTATATTTAAAATGGATCTAAATGTGGTAGTGGGTTAAGTATATACTTTTATTTATTATTTCGTTTAGCGTTTATATTAATGTTAAAGATGTGTTTGGGTTTGCATTATGGGTTTGTTTAATTGATGGAAAATAATACTTTTGTTAATATGGTGAAACGTTACATAAAACCAATAGGTCCGTGTCGAGATTTTATAAATTGTAAACTTGGTAAACTTTTACAAAAACTACTTTACCTTATTATCATTGAAATGTCTTAAGGGAAATTACTAAAATCGTGAAGACTCGATTTATCAATAAGTAAAAACTTTGATTTAGAAATTTCTTTTATCCAATCAACAACCTTTAATGCGTGCGATAAATTTTTATAAAGAACTTCTATTAAATTATCTTGGGGGATACCCGGGCAAGTCGATCGAAATATTTGTTCTCCTTTTTTATTTTAATCTTTCTTATATAATACTTGGAAGGTATTATATAATTAAATCATTTTATTTTAATTGTCACCTTTTAGATATAACACATGTCGTGTATTATATACGCTTCGAGTTATTCTTTTGGTTGTGTATCCTGTTATATAATTCACGGTATGAATTATATACTTGTTTATTTTTCATTATGTAATATATATGGAATATATTACACACTCTGCGTTTACTCTTTGATTTATTTATTTAACCAACCACCAAACTATTACAACTTTAAATCTAAATCTTTTATCAACGTATTACGTTGATGTACTCATTCATGGGGAAAACCCAAGTAGATCATCCTAGCTAAACCGTTAGGTATCAGTGCATCTTCTTGGTCGGCCGTTCCTGTTTACGTTTTTGTTAGCGCTTAATATGGCATTCTCGCCAACCGTGCTACAACTTCGATGTGAGTTTATGGGCCCTCTTTCAACTTGTTTTACATTTACTTACCAATTCGGGGCGAGAATTACATGCTCAATTCTAACTTGTTTAACATTTTCGTTTACTTTTTCTTTTACTTCTATTCTTACACATTGGTTTACATACTTGATTTTGCTATTCACATGTTTGATTACAAATTTGGTTTCATAACTTTGTCACATACTCATTTGCATCACGATTCCCGAATTTGTTTACCAATACTCTTTACGAACTCAAATTACCTTGGCATTTATATCACACTCTTTTCTAACTTATGGATTTAGTACTCAAAGCTATTTTCGAATACAATGGTTAATTTTTAATTGGTCCACAAGTGTGTTTCGGTGATCATCTCATGTTTACATGTGCTAAGAACTAACCACCATTGACCCATTATCATGAACTGTTAATTCTTGACCGGAGGACGGTTGAGAAGCGCGAGTCGTATAAATAGATCTATTTGGGGATTGACATCCTATTTCGGGTGAGTAGCTCTCACTAGTTTGGACGTAACTGAATCATGAATGCATACATGCTCGAATAAAATTTAGATGTTACGGGGTTTGACATCTACACGGGCCTTTATTTGCTATTATATTACATACATAGATGTCGAGCTTCAGTGTCATGAGACTTAGTGCAACTGTAAGATATTATTTGATGTGGTACTGTATCTGTTATTGTAGTCCCATACTTTTTGGGAAATCAACGATTTAACTGTCACATACTTCTTATTGTAACATTACTAATTTCTGAACACTTTTCGTTATATTGCGGCGAAGCAATAACCTAAACTCCTGTACGGTTATACATTTACTTTACATTCTTGGCGAATATTATAAGGATTGAAATGGTCATATAGACTCTTATATTCTTTTGATTCCCAACATTTACATTTATACTTACAAAAACTATATGAACTCACCAACCTTTATTGTGGACACTGTTAAGCATGTTTTTCTTATGCTGTGATTTAGATGCCTTGGCTTACATGATGTGCAATGGAGTCTAAAATTGACAAGATTTCATTGAATGGATTTTTCTTACATTCAAATGATCAACTCTCGTTGGGTTATTTTCAAGCTTTTCTTTTGATGCTATTATGGGACAAATGGTATAACCATTCAAGAGTCAAACGAGAGTTACTTTTCAAACGACACATTTAGAGGTCGTTCTCTTGTATCTTGTGCTATTGTATTATGAAGTAACGCCCCAGGACATATCTCCGCTGTGACACATTTTTGGGGGTGTTACAGGGATACGTTTGATTATTTAATTTAAATTAAATTATCTATTCAATTAATTTAGTTAATTAATGACAAAACTATCCCCGACTACATGTCGCCGGGGAATATCTTTGACGACCCAGGTTTTGGTTGACCGAAAAATATGTGGGCCCGTCTTTGTCGCCAGGGCAAAGAGTTGGGGAATGAAGCCCCTTGGAGTCTCCCCGGCATCCATTCCCCGGCAACATTTCATCGGGGATAGTTTAGACCGGCGATATGTCGCTGGGGAAACGTGTCTCATGTCGCCAGGGCATGGGCGAATGTTGTAGTGTTTGTACGTGGACAAATCACACATTAGGGACATTCGGAAAAAGAAACGTAGACTATTAATTTAGGACAGAGGGAGTACTCGATAATACATGGTTGAGCATGGCAGACCCTAAACCTAATGTTTTAGACCTCGAACTTAAAGTTTTAAACTTAGGTTTTTTATCGACATGGTTTGGTAGCCGGTTCACCGGATCCGATTCAAACAGTTTCTATACATATGTATATACTTTTTTCTTATATTTAATATGTAATATTGTATGATTACATAAGTTATCTAACATTATTGTTACGTTCAATTGAACTAATGAAAACGGATAAGTTTTAGTTTAAGTTTTATATGTATAAAATTAGAGGAGAGTTATATTGATATTCTCTCTTTCTTGGATAATAGGGGACTCATCCCCACCCTCCATCTAAAAACAATCAAGGACTAGGGTTAAAAAGCATTTTTCTAATTAAAATAAAATAAAAAAAATGCGAAGGGGTGTTTTCGTTAATTAACAACACACAACTACCACACCCCTCATTATAATTCTCATACCGTGAATTACGTAGGAGGATGAATTCGTTTTTGTTTAAAAATTATATATTATTGTATCAAATCACTAGATCAAGTCTACGCATTATGAGAAGTGTCGATAATGTAATTTACAATAATATCTAGAGGATATCGTAACAATTACAAGCACAACCACAACTCACAATATTACCATTCAAACATACACAATTACGATTAACACAATACACGGACACGATCCAACAATCATGAATTACAAGCAAAAAATAAAAGTTTAAACGATAATGTAAATAAATATGTAAAGCGAAAGGTAAAAGAAAATGCAAATCGGAGACGATGATTTATAGTGTCTCGGTTACGAAGCTCCTCTTTGCCCTACTCCACTCCCCGAGTACCCAACTCGAGAGTTATTCACTAGTCAACAAGCTCCCTTTACGGCTCAGAAAACCTTACATCGTCGCGTACATTATTTTTCAACACTAAGCTAAATGTCGAGTCCTTCTTCGGGTATAATGAAACCCGTTATGTTTTGTGGCCCAACATAACAAACCTTGTGTTTTAAGAACCTAACACTCATAAAACCACATCGCTTATACTATTTCCGAACCCTAAGCTAAATGTCAAGTTTCTATCTTAGTAGAAACAATATGTGGAATACATAGAGGGGGGAGTGAATACATTTCTGGTTAAAAACTAAAATACTTCCGTATCAAATACCCAATCAATGTTGACGCAATATGAAGAGTGTTAATACTATTTCTACAATAACTATACATATGGTAGTAAAGCATATCCAATGACATAACCATAAACACAATATCCACGACAAAAACATAATCACAACAATATAAACAACAAGTCACACAATTATCTATATAATGCATATGTAGATATAAAGAGATAAATGCAAGTATAACCGTAAAGAGGTAAGTAAAAAAGAAATACAAACCGGACACGATGATTTATAGTGGTTCGGTCACAAAAATCCTCTTCGCCCTACTCCACTCCCCGAGTATCCAACTCGAGAGTTATTTCACTAGTCAAGAAGTTCCCTTCTCGGCGAAGAAAACCTTACAAGTTTCTTAGATTATTTTCCGACACTAAGCTAGATGTTGAGTTCTTCTTCGAGTACAACCAAACCTGTTATGTTTTATGGCCCAACATAAAAAAAACCTTTTGTTTTATAGCCTAAACACATAAACTGCATCACTTACATTATTTTCTGACACTAAGCTAGATGTCGAGTCTTAATCTTAGATAGAACCGGATCTCACACTTATGTTTCAGAATACACACTAGCCGGATCTAACTACTACTAAAGATTGGAAGACATGGGACTCAATCTATATGTAACAAATGTTACAAATGGACTAACTAGACTACATAACTTCGTATCTTGACGATGACGAAAGTTCTTCTCTTGCACTTAAGAAAGAAAGAATGGATAGAAGATTTGGATCTCATTTAACAAGTTAATGATCCAAAGAATAGAGGATAAGAAAACAGATTTAGATCAGAGAAAAGAGAGTAAAAAAGCCTAGAAATCTAGTTGGAAATGAGCCACTATTTATAGGAACTGAAATATGTCTGTTAGAGAAGTGACGACCCCCAGATATATTAGGGGGCGGTAGGGGGCCATCCTAATATTTAAGGGGTCGTCCCGACAGATGCTCCTGTTTTTGTCTTTTTGTGGTGAAATATTTATCTGGTGAAGATATGACTTGTTTTATGAGGGGGAGGGGAATGGCCAGATTTGAATTTTGAAATAATTCTTTATGTTTTTAAATAAAACTTATTTTTATTTAATTAAAACTATTTTGTGTATTTTTATAAAAGTCTAGTTTTATAAAAACATAATGGATTAAGAAGAAAAATTATTTTCTTGATCACTAATTAAGTTTAATGATTTGTTTATCCATACCTTGCATGATTTACGTCAGGTGTAAACCAATGTCCGTCTTGATGCATACTTGAGACGTCGAGAGATGTTGATGCATGTATGCATTGATGATTTGTGATTACGAGTAACTTGCGTACTTTACGTTACGTATTACAAGTCACATGTTTGTCATCACCAAAATATAAAGAGATCGTATAGATTAAATATCGTAATATTTGCACTAACAATCTCCCCTTTTTGATGATGACAAACTATGTAAACTATAACACATAGTAAAGTTTAAAAGTTAGTCTTTGTCGAAGCAAAAAGGTATTATGTGAATATGAGACGAAGATATGAGAAGATGGTATGTGTTCCGGGTATATGCATTAGAGGAATGAGAAGAAGATAGGTGCTTTGAGTATATATGATTGAGAAGAAGATATGAAAAATAAAGGTGAAGGTGATTGTGTGTTTCTTAGATAGTTTAGAAAATGTCATAAGAGATGAGAGGTAGGCAAGAGAAGAAGGTAGGTACTTTGAGTGTATAGGTTAAAGGAATGAGGAAAAGGTAGGTGCTCCAATTATATAGGTTGGAGGAATAAGAAGAAGTTATGTGTAGGTTGAAGAAGTTATATTTGGATAATTTAGAGGAGGTCATGATAGATGAGGAGAAGGCTTGAAAAGAAGGTAGGTACTTCAAGTATATAAGTTGAAGTTATGAGAAGAGGACCTTAAGGTTGAGGGTGATTTTGAAGTGGAGCAGGTGAAGTATTTGGAGTATGAATGAACCCTTCATTGTATTTGACAATCTCCAATCTTATCTTCCAATAAAAGTAAGCTTGCATAATCCTAGTGAAGTCTTCTATCATCATAGTTTAACCAACTTCATGCTATTTACCTACATATCTCCTAACTCTCCCTTGCTCATTGCGTCCCTATGATAATATCATTCCTTGTATATTAACTCGAACGAATCCATGGATCAAATAAATTACCATCGATGCTCAAGAAGTTTGATGCAATTTAAATGAGTAGAGCGCTTGCAAGTGCTCCCCCTCGGTGTATGCTCCCCCTTGTTTGGGGAACCAAGGAATCAAGATATTGTTGTGCTACAAAACAAAGTTAGTAGACAAGTGCACGTATACATATAGCAAAACATTAGCGGGGAACTAGACATGCACTTCTAGGTTTTATTATAAAGTATGACACTTTAAAAGAAAGTTGGAAGCTAGACACATGCAATCATTGTTTTAAAAATCAACAATTTAAATGATATAATTAAAAGACTCAAGACATATGTTTAAGGACAGAGATTAGACCGACTTTTAATAAACGAGAATGGGATTCATTTATTGATTAACACAAAAATATTATGAGAATAACTTTTTAAAAGTAGACGAATGACATTTAATATCTTGGCGAAATATGCCAAAATATATACTTTAAAATGATTAAAAAATAGATAGGACGAGAATGGAGATGATATGCTCTTGGATGAGAATGAAAAAGAGATTCCATAGAGCCGAGAAGTAGGGAAGGATGAGCGAGACTAAAGAAGGAACGTGTTGACGAAGGGTAGTTAGAAAGGATTGATATATCATTTGCACTAACAATTGATGTGCATGTGATCCTATCGAGACAAAGGTGGATGATTGGGAATTTAAAGGTTTGTTTGGTGTTTTGTTGGTTGACAATGTTGAGGAACAAAGGTGGGATGTGAAATGAGGTAGTGGTTCTTTCAAGGTGGAAGAATAATGAGAGACTCAACATTGTGGCGACTCAATAACACTTGAAGATAGAATATCTTCTTTATGTTCTTCACTTTCTAGAAAATTGAGAGTTTTGCGAATGAGTGACATTTGCATTTCGCAAATTACTTAAATATTTCGGATGAAATAATTAAGTTGTCAAGGGATATAGGAAGATTCTAATAGTAACAAGACTATTAGAAGAGAGAAGAAACGTTTAGAAGTGAGAAGAAACGTTAGAGATGAGGAGACTTATTAGAAGTGAAAAGGAACGTTTAGAAGTTCGAAGAAACTTTAGAAGTAGAAAGACTATCAGAAGTGAAACGACTACTAGAAGAGAGAAGAAACGTTTTAGGAGTGAGAAGAATCGTCTAAGAATTTGAGACAAGACGTATGCGAGATGTGAGGACCAAGGTTTGTATGTGAGGGGATTTATTGTGAAGTGATGGATTGTAAGTCTATCGATTGTAAGGAATGTGTTTGATAATGAGATGCATTTCATTATGAAATTCACTTGACTCTTGAAAACATAAGCAACGATGCTTAGGAGTGTTGGGATATGAGGATGACCCATTGATCTATAGAGAGATATTGGGTATAGGTTTGGGTGTGGAGTAGACGTTAACTCATAGAAGAAGAAGAAGAAGAAAAATATGACATACAACCAACAATGATCATTCATTAAAATTAAAGTAGTGTGTGAAACACACTCATGCATACATAAGGAAAATAACATGCTAACATACATGAAATTAAAAGTACAAAAGTCCTATAACTAGTAAAGCTCCATAGGACTTGCATGCAAAATGGTAGAGGATCAATTATTTGAGAGACTAAACATAGAGCATGTTTAGTTTGGAGATGATGGTGGAGGTGGTGTGATGATGATTGGTGGTTGTGAGAGCATGTGTTCAATATATGAAAACATATAGTGAAGTTCATCACTTAACCTAAAAATGAGGGTTCGGTTGTGGATACAACAAAGGCATGAGTTACCATGTGCTTCAAGGAAATTCCAAGGGATAGGATGTGCAATGATAGGTGGTGAAGGTGATGGAGTATCAAATTGGACATCAAGTGGGGTATTTGGGGAAAGAGTGAGAGTGATGTCCATTGATGCATTATCTTGAGTTGGAAGTGGTGGAGAAACTCTTGGAGGAGGAGATGTTGATGGGTTCAAGTAATCATTTGGTGAGTGTGATGTTGATGATGTTGGTGATTTGGGTATGTAATCAATTGAAGATGAAGAAGTGTCTTTTGTTGATGGTGTTTTGGAGGGTGCATTAGGAGCACTAGGTGATGAATTTGGAAGTTTGGGTGATGGAGTTTTTGTGTCATCTTGGGTTAAATCCACAAACAATTGTTTTGGTGGAATGATGTTGATTTTTGGTCTCTTGGAGACCTTGGAAATGGAAGCTCTAGTGGAGGCCATGAATGTGTATGGTTGTTGATGATGAGTGAAGGAGATGGTGAATTGGTGTTATGCATTTGGAGGGAATTTATGGGAAGAGATTTGTTTGAAAATGGAATGAATTTGGATAAGTTTAGGGAATTCCAAATGTTGTTCAAGCATTCTGGGTAAAGATAGCTGATACTAGGTAAAAGAAGGCAAAAAGCAGTGAAAAATATTGTTTTACCCGTAAAGGGCTAAGGGCGGTCCCCTTAAATAGGGGGCGGTACCCTTAAAATTAAGGGGGTCGGCCATTGTGAATTAAGGGGGTCGCCCACTGTTAGTCCTATTTTTTACAAAAAAAATATTTTTCTTAGGATTTTTATGAGGGTATTTTTGTTTTGGTTTATTTGCAGCAAGCCCTATAGAGTTTTATAAGCATACTTAATCTTATAAATATAATAAACACATTAAATCATGAAACCAAAATGGCATAACTAGTTGATTTAATAAAACAACCAAAGGTTTAAGGCATCATAGCAAATAAGTACCTAAAAGATAACCAACATATAAGTCTTTTCCGAATATATCGGATGATCACCACACAAGTTGTTAATAACATACACATAATCAAGTTAAAAATTATCTTAAACTACATTTAGCCATCCAGTTCACTCCACTCCTATGTCTTCATTTCTTCTTCTTGTTAAACACTCCTTTTAGTGCCTTTCCAAATGACTTGAAACCTCCGCGCATCTCCTTATGCATTTATTGCGTTTGGTTGAGCAAGGTGGTTTGTCGTTCAAAGAGAGTTTCATCGGTTTGTTCGGAAGCGTAAGGCATTTTATAGTTTTGGTAGTTGAGTGGATTAAGAAAGTTAAGATAGGTGGTAGGAGATGGAGTACTTGCACGAGAAGTTTCGACATCATCATCATCATCATCATGTTGATAAGATGTCGTACCGTAATGATGAAAAGATGAGGATGAGACAGAATGGCGTGCTTTGCCACGATCACTTCGAGGTCTCCGAGTTTGTTTAAGAGCAAGAGGACGCATGACTCGATCAACAATGTCATAAATTCTATTGTCGAGATGAGGATATACTTCCATGATGTGACGATAAAGACGAGTCAAGAACATATCGTATGGAAGATTGGTGGTTGGATTTGCTCTAGCACATTCGATTCGTTTGACAAAGAAGTAAGCAAGATTGTATTGTTCCTCGGCAACAACACAATACAACATGTGAGCAAGACAAGCGGAGAGATGGTCCCGATGTCCTCCTAGTCCAAACACAGTCTCTCAAATGAGTTATTCTCATTGCTTCATGTCGGGGCTTAGTTCCTTAGTGAGGATTTGATTTGGAGTGAGGGTGACGGTTTGACTTTTAATGGTACGGTCTACCATGACACGTTCCAATTCAAGAAGTCGACGAATATCGTCGGGAGTTGGAAGGTCGGTGGAATATGGTCCCTCGGTTTCTTGAGAATACTCAAGAGATCCAAGGTCCCACTCGTTGGTGAACACGACTTGACTGTTGTAAGGAAATTTGAGTATTTGACCGAATTGGGCAAGAGTGGGAGTTATGAATTCATGTTGAATCATAAAGGAGATGACAAGATAGCCATATTCATCGGTTTGAACCGTGACTTGACTATAGAAATCAAGAATGAATCTTGGAACAATCGGTTCGTTGATTTTAAAGAGACAATCGAAGCGAATGTTTGTGAAGAGACGCTCGATGTTGTTGGATTTGTAGTAGGCTTGATCAACAACACGACCTTCGTGAATGTTGCGATTTTCAATGGATTTGTAGAATTTGGCAATTGTGGGGGAAATGCCGGGGATTTTGGATACTTTTGGGATGTAGGATTTGGTGAGGGATATATCGGTGGAAGTGGCTCTTGGCATTTTATCACCTAAACAAGTTATCAACAACATAAGGTGTTAAAAGAAAATTTTATACTAAATAAAATGAATTTTAGTATAATGACAAATGTGGGACAAGGATTACTTCGACCAAAAAAAAACTTAAGAAGTGATCCATATGTTCCTAAATTTATTTTTGACTTAATCTACGATGTCGAAGAATATATATTTGTTATATATTTCAACACCAAGATCATGAACCAAACACTCCCGTATTAATCATGGAATTAGTTTAAGCTTGTCAAAAACTATATGTCAAGTATATATCATGGTGATGAGTATAGGTTTATTATTTTTAACTTGACAAAAGTTAAGTAGTGTTTATTTTTATTCAAAAATCATGTTCTTAAAAGGTTATGCCAAACGCCCCTTTATTTTATACCAATCACAAAATATATCAACATATATATGAATTATATATCTTGATGACTTATACAAGCTAGTTAAGTGTTTATACAAGTGACAAAATTATGGTGGTGGTCATTTCGACTCTAGTAATTGATCCTAAGAAACGAGCCAAACACCCCTTTATTTTTATAATACATTTTCTATTGATTCGAAAAGTATACATTTAGAAATGTACGTTTTGATGGACAAAATAGTGTTGTTTTTACCATGTTTTTGGCATGAATCAACAATGTATAAACTTTGTTAAAAAAATATGAAAGTATATTTATGATAATTTCGAACCAAAAATTTGTGACTCAATTTAGTGTTTTGATTCAATTCAATCATGAATGTAGTGTTCCTATGACTACGGGTATCATTATAGTTATGGAAATCCTAGACAAAAATAAAAAATATGAAAATGATGAAGAACACCCGATTTTGATTGGGAGCAAAATTGGATGAAATCAAATGAAAAGAATGATGAAAAACTTACAATTGATGTTGTTGATTGATTTGTTTGTAATTGCCCCTTGCGAATTTTGGTTAATTGGATGATTTGAAGTTTGATTTTGGTGAATATGGTGGTGGGTTTTTCGTCACAGCAGGTGGAAGAGGGAAGAAGGAAAAAAATGGTGTTTGGCTATGTATTTTCGACTGAAAAGAGGATGTTTATTTTTCCAGTGGCCGGCCCCCTTAAATAATTAAGGGGGCCGCCCAATTAACACTGCCGGTCCCCTCAATTTTAAAGGGGCCACCCTCTGAAAAAAAAAATTCATTCGATTTTTGGCCAGTTTTTGTGAGAATGAATATTGACAATTTTTATAATTAATCCTTTGTTTAATTAAAAATTTTCCTTGACTATTTTGGATGAGATAATCAAGCGTCAATTTGAGGGGCGATTTAGAAATGAGTTTTCTTGCAAGGAGGAGGAATTAATTTCTTCGAAAAGAAAATTAATTGATTCGATTTGAGATAAGACGAGAATGGATAGAGAAAATAATAAGATAGCAAGACGTAGTTGAGAATATGTAAAAAGAAAATTGATTCCGATGGACGTAGACGATGGTTGACATGGATCTGAGATGATCGTTGAAGTCGAAGGGAGTTTGTTTCATCCATAGTGTGTCTATGATCGTTGCGTGACTAATCCTACTTCTAATGTTTAATTGTAAACCATAGCTTGTCTTTCTTATCTCAGTGGAGTTTTGCTAAGTGGTCAATTTAAGATTTCCATTTTATGTAGACGTATGATTATAATCTAAACGAAAGAGTAGTTCATAAAGAACTAATCTCTTCAAAGCTAGAAAACCAACAAATGGTATTTCTAGAGACTACACTATTATTTTTAAGAACTAATTATACTACATTATGATAGTAACACATAGACATTTACTTGTAATATTATTTAGAATATGAAAAGTGAGACGTACCTTAGACTTTAGAATAGTCTTCGTTAATGTCTTCAGAATGTAAATGATAAGGGTTCATGGGAACCTTATCATGAATTCTTTAGTCCGTAGACAAAGAATGTTAGTAGATAACATACCACTTCAAAGATTGTGATGACTTAGTCATTTGGTCCCCAACGTTTCATGTATCCAAAGTTATTGTTTACACATCTATTTTGCATTTGGTTTTGGCACATACATGGTGAGCAACTTGCACATTGAGTGAAATTTGGTTGGTGTGGACGATTCCACATTGTGTGATTAGTGTTAGGGTAATTTGGTCTACCATTGTCTCTCCTAGGTTGAGGTGTTTTGGAACGAGGATGAGGATTTTCTTTTCTTCTCGGAGGAGGTGTTTTAGACCTTATTGTGGGTTTAGTAAATCCGACTCCGGGTTTTAAAGAAGGTTTGTAAAAATGTTTTTCTCATTATCTACAAAAAAACAAAAATTGCAATAGGGATTTTGGTGTTGTTTATAAGTATAAATTTTGGTTTTGAGTTTTGGGTTTGATTCCATCATTTTTTCTCTTGACTCGATTCTTGAGCTCTTACACAATTTACTTGTTGGTTTTCGCTAGGTGACCCTTTGGTAAAACTAAATCCCAAACTGGTTTTATCTCCGGAAGGTTTTTGAGAACTTATTATTTTCTTAAGTGAATGACTACTATCATTAAATTGATTTAGCCTAGATATTTCTTTTCTAAGTTCCTCATTTTCAAACTTAAGTTCATGACATAATTTGCATTCTTCAATTACTTCCTTACCTTTTTCTAGCCTAGATAGTTTATCTTTTAATTATAGTACTTTATTTTTAATTTTTTTTTAGCTTGGTTTTAGAGTTTTATTTTTTGCCCATGGACTTATTAATCCTAGTATGCATAGTCTACTATATTCATTATCTATGTAATTTTCGTCTAGTGATGATTGATTATCACTAAAATATTCGGTTTCGGAAAGTACCTCATTGGAATCTTTAGCCATAAGACACTTTTCGTCCTTTGTCTTCTCCTCTTCATCATCGTCGCTATCACTCCAAGCTCCTCCCACAAACGCCCTTTGATTTTGATATTTTAATTGTTTCGGACATTCTCCGATGAGATGATTTGGATCTCCACACTTGAAACATTTTCTTTCACTTGTCTTATTTTTGTCATCTTTATTTCTTTGGAATGATCTTCTTTCTTCATATGGTTGTTTTACGAATCGTCCTTGTCTTTTGAAGAATTTCTTGAAGTTTCTTACGGCCATGGCGTATTCTTCATCTTCACTATCGGAGGTTGAACTATTTTCATCACTAGGATTCCCTTTTTTCAGCTTTCAAGGCAATAGGATCTAATTTGTTCTATTTTGTTTTGATGGTTTCGGAGTCTTTCTTCGATTACTTCTTCATTAGACTTTTAAATTTCAATAAGTTAGGTCAAGTGAAAGAGTTGTTTGATTCTTTGATTCTTCAATTGCCGTGACTTTTTGAGCGCCATTTAGGATGCAATGCCCAAGAAACTTTCCTCAACACATGTCTGGCTAGAAAAAACTTCTAAAGTGCTTTTAGACTAGTTAATAATAGTGTTAAAATTTAGCAATAAGCATTATCTATTGATCCTCTTCAGGAATCATGAATTGTTCATAATGATTGAACAAGAGATCTATTTTATTTGCTTTGACTGGATTTATAACTTGATGAGTGATTAACTAAAGTATAACAAATTTCCTTGCGGGTTGACACATAAAAATTCTTTTCTTTTTCTTTAAGTAGGTAAAGCACTTATAAATTACCAATTTTGCGGCTTCATTTTTTTAGCAAGTTCTTTGTAAGATCATCCTTTTGTTTTTTGAAAAGATACAATTCTCATCTTTTTACTTTTCGGGTTAAATTGAATGAGAGGAAAATCACCAATTTCTTTTATTTTTTTTTCGGTAATAACATGCCAAAGATCTAGATCTTTTGACTTCACATAAGTTTCGAATCTATTTTTCCAATAAATAAATCCATCACTTTCAAATAGTGGTGGTCTTTGCATAGATTGCCCTTCTAAATATTTTTCCGATTCCATAGATCGATTCAAGTTTTAAAATACAATTTATTTTAAAAATCTTGTTCAACCTGCTCTGGTACCAATTGTGGAAAACTAGAAGGGGGGTTGAATAGTTTACCGCTTTTTAAATTTAAGTTTTATGTTTGTTTGTAAAATTTAGATTCGACTTTTTTGTGAATTCAATGCTTGCACAATATGAACAATGTAAATATATGAAATGATAAAGTAAGACAAGAGATACGAGTAAGAACAATCAAACCACAATGCGATGATTTATAGTGGTTCGGTAACGAAGCACCTCTTCGCCCTACTCCACTCCCCGAGCACCAAACTCGAGAGTTTTCTTCACTATGTCAACAAACTCCCTTATGGCGGAGAAAACCGTACACAACGTTGCTTATATCAATTTCCGACACTAAGCTAGATGTCGAGTTCTAATCTTAGCTAGAACCAATCTATCACAACACAACTTCACGACTTGTTCACGACTTCACAACTTCACGAACTTCAATCACAACTTCACAAACCTTTTTCACAAACTTCTCGTTTCTTCTAGAACTCACTTTAACTTCTTCACAACTTCGCGATTCACTTCACCACATACTTATATCACAACGCCTAAAACTAGCTTTTGTAAGGATCACAGCGTCTAACTTATATTACAAGATCACAAAGATCTAGCTAATACAAACAACTACAAGATATACAATTGATTTACAAATATGTGATATGAATGCAACAAGATTGCTATGCACACTAAGGTGTAATACTTCTTCACTTGATGATGGAAGTATTCTTCTCTTGCACTTGAGGAATTGAGCTTGGATCACTTGGAAACAAAGCTAAATGATTAAATGATCAAAGGATTTTAGAGAGGATATGTGGGCTATTTTAAGCAGAAAGAATGAGTGCAAAAGGTGAGAAAAATGTTGAGGAATAGTCCAGTATTTATAGGACAAAAAAAGGAGCGGGGTCTATGGCCGGCCCCCTTAAATAGGTTGTCGGCCCCCTTAAAATTAAGGGGATTTTAAGGGGGCCGCCCATGTAATTAAGGGGGCCGCCCCTTATTCAGACGCTCCTTTTTGTCCTATTCAGGGGAGGTGTTTACTGGACCATTTATAGCCGTTTTAGGTCTAAAAATTTGAAATTCAAAATATTTATTTTGAATAAAACATTTCTTTTAAATGTAAAAAATGTTTTGTGATGTTTATAAAAAGTTTACAACATTTTATAAAAGTTTCATTTGATCATAAAATGCATCAAGCATTTGTTTATTCATACCTTGGAGTGATATAAGTTTGAAATGAATATTTACTACTAAATACTTGTTTACGTTTAATTTTACGTTGAACGTTTTTATATTTTGTGATTATCAAAACGTAAAGATGTGAAAAAATATTATTAATGTTTTTAAGCATTATATTTTATCAACAATTTTTTTTGATTCTCATGTGTTCCGTTTTTTTGTAGGTTTAGGAATGGTTGCACCACTGGGGATGTGGACTAGAATGGTGCTTCTTTTTTCGAGTGCTTAGGAATGGTGCCAATTTGTTTCATGTTAGGTTGATGTCGATTCGGAAGCTGAAGAAGAGGATGAGGATGCCGCCGAATACAGTTAGACTTCGCTAAATCAAACACCCCTTAAATACATATAAGTAGCGTCAACACTAAATATTTTTGTCAGGCACAAACCTAAAGAAATGGTAAAAAATACGTAGTACTACCACAAACATTCTTTTAAAGTGTATTTTGTGAATCAAGTTTTGTTCTCACTCCATGATATTATTGTTTGCATGTGCCAGGTCAGCCCAACCACGTTACGCTGAAGATTAACCATGAATGGTGTGCAAGATAAATTGGGTGCAACTGTGATATATCGAATTATTGCGTGGAACGGGAGCACCTAAAACATCTTTGGCAACAATGTCCCGTCGATGAGTTTTCTGCTCATTGTGGGTTACATTTATTCATATCATTTTTAAGGTCTGTTAAAAGGAATTATGGGAGGTGTATCTACAGGTGGCACATTGAAAAATGGACATGGTGGCGTTGTTTTAAGGTCTGTCAAAAGCTTTAGTGAAAAAAAAAAGAGTTTTAATGATCATGATGATTCTGTTGTGTCATCATCAACATCTCATGGACAAGATGATGGAAATGATGATAATAATGAGGATGTGTATCATAGGAAAACTATTGTTTTTTGCGATTTCGAGAGAGTTGAAACCTTGTACCCCTGCCAGGGCTATTTACTCATTTCTATGATTTTTGTTTTTTAATAGGATGGTTATATCTTTTTGTGGATCAGTATAGTAGAAGTTGCATAATTTAGTTCTTACATTGAAAAAAAATGAAACTTTGAAACGTATGAAGTATTACGAGTATCTTTGATTCCTTGATATGCCACTTGCTGTAGATTGTGAAGGTTGAAATATGGTGATCATCTTTAAGTGTGTTTGGCAGAAATAGCAGGGACTCTTCTGCTAAATACTTCCTGACTATTGGTAATTTTTGTTGGATTCTTAAACCCAAAAAATTGGAACGACAATTGCTACGTAAAGGGTCTTTTTTTATGTTATTTTATGACCATTTAGTTACAACCGGATGCGATGGTAAACCTTTTATATCGGCTGCAACATGACACTATTATAAACCTTTTATATCGGCTGCAACATGACACTATTAGTTTCGTATCTAAACTTAACTGGAATTCTGCTATTGGCATTGTATTTGTGTGGTGCACTTACGAATTTTCTGATTGTAATTCGTGAGTTTTGATAGAGTTAAACAATATCCTTAGAGACTCAGGTGTCATAACACCATAACATCAAAAAAGGACTGACGCGTTAGCTTTAACACCATAACACCAACACAAAAAAACCCTCTAATCATTACACCAAAATAACACACTTTTTGAGACCCATCATTTTTCTTTTTTCCATTTTTTAAAACAAATTAAATATTTAATCATTTATTAAAATTACAAATTATTATAAAAAATAAAATAAAAATGAAATATAAAAAAAGGTTGGGCCACTTCTTCTTCATCTCCCACCATATGCTTTCTTCTTCTCTGTGAAAGTCGCCGACACACAAAACACACACACACTAATCCACACACACACACACTAAAATACAACACAAACACTCACTTTTAAAAAAATGTTTTTTTATTAAAGTGCAGCGTTGCTGTGTGGTTGAGTTAACACGGGCACCAGCGCTGTATCTCAAACCCACACGCCGGTGTTATAACGCCGCAAAAGGCGTTGGTTTGGCCCCCAACGCCGTGATGACACCTAGCCCTATTAGAAGCTGATGTTGTGGTCCGAATGTCATGTGAGTTGTGGAATGTCATGTAGATGTGGTAGGCTTTTATATGTCTTTGGACCAGTTGAGAATGAGGGTGTTATTGTAAGATAAGACTCATGAGTTTGTATGCCTTCAATAAAATCGTCTCACCCATACTTCATTGGGATAAAAAAAATATGAAAACTGAAATATAACAACGATACACAACTCGACATCAACAACAACGTCGACCACTGCTATTAACAACAACGGCGCTCACCAATCGTCCCGCAGCGAAATGCGAGTCGATATACTCGTTTCTATTACATTTTGCATATTATAGCTAGGTCAATTTAAATACTATTTAAACCGTTATATTATCTAATTCTACTCTACCTATAATGCCAAAATCAACAATTCTATTATGTAACATAAAACTAACTTTTTACAAAACAGTACATTATGTGCTGTTAAGCAATATGATCAACAGCAATCAACCTTTAGCTCTATTTTTTAGAGAAAATTATTGTTTGGAACAAGATCGTTATGGTCATATTTTCAAAATGTTCTTAATATGGTTACACTTAACTCCTCAACTGCTCAACTCCATCCAATGGTCGCCACGTTACATGACTTTAAGTTTGAATTTTTGGCTTAAATGACATATATAACCTCATTTTTTTATCTCTTACTTCTCTCTCATCCGTCATTTTCCATCACCAGTCATCACTCTTTTATAACTTTCATTTTCTAATCTTTTTAACTAATTTGAATCCATTGAAGATCTTAAAAAATCTATTGAAGATCTTAAAAATTCTATGATCCTCAACTTTCATTTCACTAAACAACAACAAATCTAAATAAAAAATTGTCAATAGTCAATATCATTTTGAAAACATCAGATCTGTAAAAAAAATTATGAAAAATACTTCAAAACTTGAAATAAGTGTAGATCTAACAAATATATCACCATAAAAACAAAAAAAAAGGTCATACACCGGCTAGTGGTTTCGGTTACGGAGGTCAGTTCGTGGGTGGTAGATGGCTGGTGGTTTGTGGCTCATAGATGGTAAGGGGCTGGTGGTGTGTGGCTCAATAGTGGTGGTTGGGTCGTTGGCTGGTGTGGGCGGTGGTGGTCGACTGGTGGTAGGTCGGTGGGTGATGGTTTCGGCGAGCAGTTGACATATTCCGGCGAGCAGTTGAGTGGAAGTGGAGTGCAGTTGAGCATATTTCAAGATAAAGAAAGTGATCATGAAATAGAAAAGGAATGTTAGACATTATAAACTTGGAAATGAAGACAATTATGAGAGAAGCTTATATTGGAGAGAAACAGATTACATGGAAGGTGAAGATGGTGGAGTCTCATGCAGGGACGTAGCTAGAAATGCTTTGAGTTGGATATATTGAATTATCAAGTTTGAAAATATTGTAGTTAAATAATTAGGGTGGATATATTGACATACTTTGGTGAAAAAATAACCCACGTCATCTAAAAGTCTACATCAACTTCATCTTCTTTAATGTCTCTGTAACAAAAACATCAAACAGAATTTCGATATGTTTCAAAATTTTGCTTTTTAGTTCACCATTCTTTCCCCCATTCACTTCTTATGTTGATCCTACTTGAATGGATCTTGAATTCCTTAGCTTGTGTAAGGTTTAGTTATACAAGATAAATCCTACACAACTATGAAATATCCTACACAACTATGATAGAGAAACCTTTGTAAACAATGTAACAAAATATGCGAAACTCTAATCTTTAATATCAAAAGAAGAATATCGACAATACGAACGGTAAAAATCGTAATAGACCAAACACAGATTAACAAACAAATACTTCACATATATTCAATAACGAATAACTCGTCGAAGTATTAGAGTTACAAAAACATTGAAGCTAAAAAGGATAATCAAACAAATGATTATTCTCACAAAGATCATTCCTATAAATAACAATCCTATACTCAAGCTAAGTAAAACTAGCTCTCCAAACAATCTTTATCTTTTTCTCTAGACAGTCTCTTTAATACCGATTCACTAATAGATAGAAAATCTTCTCTAGCAGTCTATAATCTTTCACAAGATCTATAACTTTGTAATATGATCAACAACAAACATTACCTCTGAACACAACAATAGTAAACTTATACAACCAAGCACCTGTGTACAATCAATAGGTAGACTACTATAAAATATTTTCTTCAAACTTCTCCAGCAGGTACATAACTTTACTCTAGCATACTAACATATACTACAATGTACTACAACATAATACTAGCTGTAAACCTAAATATACACTAGCAGTACTAAGTTACACTACAGCAGTAGTAACTCAGATTACACTAGCAGTAAAGTAAACTAAAGTATACACAAGCAGATAATAAACCACATAGCATTACTTTATTCATTAAAAATTAAAAGAACAATTAACTCTAATCTGATTATGCTAGCGTACAGCAACTCACGAACCTATCAGCAGTAACTCTAATATCCTCAAGAAGTCTTTTAAATCTCCACAATCCGACGCCCCTAAACTTGATATTTATTCTCCAGAATCATCAGGTTTCTTCATGATAAAAGCTTCATAATCACTAGGAAGGATTAGCTTCAAACACTTCATTGATTCTTGACTGTTTTGAAATTAACTTAAGAAAGCTTGATAACACATTTCATTCCAATGATCAGCTTTAAGCTTCTTGTTAAACATATCAGTAATTGTAGCAGGTGTAAGGGGATCTCTTTTCAACCAACATATGAATGTGCACATTTTGTTTCCTCAATGAATGTACTCCACATGAATCATATAGCTTCCATTCTAATACTTTATAGTCTGATTGATTTTTCCATACTTGATCTTCAACATTATCTTCAAATCTCTATATAAAACTAAATCCAAGTCCTCCACTGGTCTTGTTGATCCAAACTTAGCTTTTACCAACTTGTACAAAGTTTTCAAGTCTTCTATGTCAAAACTTTTAAGCATATGACTGAACACTAAGTACATCTTTAAACTTCCATCAGCCCTAATTATCTGGTAATAGCTTTTCTTTCATTCTTTGTGGATCTTCCAGTCAATAATGCTTGGAGGCTTAGTAGCCAAAGGAATAGCATCAACTGCTACTTCCTCTTCACTAGGAATGACTTCCATCAAACTTTTAAGCTCTGCTGTCTCTTTATCCTCATCCACCTTCTACTTCTTAATACTTTCTTGTTCTAGCTCATCTCCTGCTCTCTTTGAACTGCTCTCTTGTGCTATCTCTGCTTCAGCTTTCTTTGAACTTTCTTCAACCAACTCAGTTCTGTAGTCAACAAAGGTATTCACCCTTTTCATTTCTTTGTCAAATAATTCTTGAATATTTGAAAAAGACTTGCTCTTTAAATCTTTGGGCTTCCATCCTTCCATGTTTTTCAAATAATTACACATGATACTCCTTTGTTGAGCTTTTGTTGGTGGTCTGTTCCTTTTCTCTTCTGCTCTTTTTGTTGCAAAGTGTTTTCTTTTTTTCTCTAAGAGTTGTTGAAACAATATAGCCATTTCTTCAATGGTCAACTCTTCTTGTTCTTTTGCTTGCAATCTTTTAGCTAATAACTGATCAGCCTTAATCTTTGCCTGTATATCATCCCATGTTTCTTTCAAGTCAATGTTGGCTTCAACTTTCTCTCTTTCAATCCTTTCTTGTTCATCAAATTCAGCTTGTAACCTTTGAGCCACTTCTTCATCAAGCTTGAGTTGATCTTTCTTTGACAATTTCTTCACAAGTTCAGGTTCAATAATTTTTGCTTTACCCTTGTTCTGAATCTTTGCCTGTAATGGTTGTTGTGAAGAAACTATTGGTGTAGGTGCTTGCTCTTGTTCATGAATAACAAGCCCTTTAGACTTGGGTCTTGTGCTAGTAGCTGTTGTAGGTTTAGCACTCTTTAACTCTGCCAGTGCTTGAGCCAAAGTAATTTCAACATCAGTTATTGAAGCAGCACTAACTGGAATTGTACTGGCAGTACTAATTGTTGTAGCAACAATATTTACTTGAGCAGTATCATTTTTCTTACTATCAGGAACCCATTGTTATGTAACAAATACTTCTTCACCAGCAAAATCACTTACATCAAACATTATATCATCACCATACCTCCCCTGAATTTCATCAACCAATATTATCTTGTATCTTTATTAATGTCATCAATTTTTCTCCCCCGTTTGGATGCATCCTCCTGATCACCCAAACTAGCTTCATTAGAGGAAACTATTCTTGCAGATCTACCAACCTTGTATAATCTTTTGAGCTTGTAAGTTCTTGACCCTCCTTTCTTCTTTAACTTCTTGACTCTTAGTTTCAAACTTGTAATCTCCTGAGCTTGAGCAGTCTTTGTGTTCTCCAGGTTAATAACTCTATTGTTGATCCCTTTTTAACATATCTTACTTAGCTTGTTAAAGCTTAGTTATATTTTATAGATCCAAGATAACTATAGTAGAAACTAAGATTGAGAATATCACAAACTATGCGGAATCTAGTTTGTAATACTAAGTTATATTGGATAGATCTAAGATAACTTTAGTAGAAACTAAGATTGAGAATATCACAAACTATGCGGAATCTAGTTTATAATACTAAGAAGAACAATGAAATAGTAAAACAATATCTTTACTAAACTTTCAATATATTGAATACTATTTTGAGTTACAAAATAGCTATGAATACTAACTATGATTGCTATTCAAACTATGAATGCTAATATGAAAACTTATATCTAGATCTATGCCGTAGAGTTCCTTTTATACACTAAGGAAACCTTAATGGGCTTACAAAACGCGTCAAGTGATTATGATCTTTTCTATAAGTAAACATAATCTCTTAAACAAATAAGTTTATACATATCTTTTTTACAAATAATTGATACTTATCTTCATAAGTATTCTTGTTCTTCAATCAACCTTTATCTCTTCTCTAATATGCCTTTGATCTCATCTCTGACAGCATTAATCCTTCCAGCAGTTGTAACTGAGCACAATAAGCATTAACTACTTAGAAGTTTACTCTAGCAGTACTAACTTTAGTACTAGCAGCAGTAACTACTTAGTATATTTTTAGTCTTCATCTCTGAGCAGTCTTAACTTCTACTAGCAGCAGTAACTTTATACTAACAGTAGTAACTAGCAGTAGTAACTTTTATACTACCAGTACTAACTACTTAGCATAATTTTCATTAGTATTACCAGCAATACCAAGTTATGCTTGACAGCACTAATATATACCTGAGTAGTAGTAACTCTAAGAATCATCTTAAAGTCTTTTAATCCTAACAATCTTCCCCTAAACTTGATGTTCATCTTCTGAATCTTCAAGTTTCATTAAAAGTCTTCACCATCACCAGGAGGATGCATTCAAACACTTCATTGACCCTTTTCCTGCTTTGTCATGAGCTTGAGTAGTTGATAACACATCTCATTCCAACGATCAGCTTGAAGCTTCTTGTTCAGCATGTTTGAGATTGTTATTGCTGTAAGAGGATATCTTTTCTCAACCAACATAAAGATGTCTAGATTTCTAAACCTTACAAAGTGCACTCCACAGTTATCAAACAACTTTTAAACAGTCACTTTATACCCTTGTAGATTTATCCATACTTCACTTTATATGTCAGGTTCAAACATTACATTCAAATCACCCCATAACACTCTTTCATAATCCTCCTCTGGCCTTGTATTCTCATGTTTAGCTTTGATCAACTTCCAGAGGGTCTCCAAGTCTTCTTTATCAATACCCTAAAGCATCTTTATCATGAATGAATACCTTTTTGAACTTCTATAAGCCCTTATCAATTTAAAATATCCCATCCTTCTATCTTTATCAATCTTGTATTCAACAATCACTAAAGGCTTAGTAGCTAGAGGTATAGCATCAATTGCTACCTTATCATCTTTAACTATCTCAATATGCCTTTTCATTTCTGCCTCCTCTTGATCATCTTCTTCAACTTCTACATGCTCATCTATCTTCTGCTTCTTTGACATATTAGATTCAAGTTCATCTCTTGCTCTTTTAGAGCTTTCCTCTGTTCTTGTCTCACTACCTTTCACTACTTCTGAATTCATGTCCACAAAAGTATTTACTCTTTTCATTTCCTTATCAAACAACTTCTGGATTTCATCATAGCTTTTGCTCTTCAACTGACTATGTTTGTATCCAGCCATATTCTTCAAATAAATGGACATTTGATTTCTCTTTTGAGCTTTGGTAGGTGGCTTTCTTCTTATTTCTTCAGCTCTAAGCTTTGCAAAGTGTTTCTTTCTTCTGTTCATGAGTTCTACAAACAATCTTGATCTTTCTTCAATGGTTATTTCTCCCTGTTTTTCTGCTTGTAGCCTATGAGCTAATTCAAAATCTGCCTCCATCATAGCTTGTGTGTTATCCCATGATTCAATCAAAGCTATGTTGGCTTTTTCTTCCTTTTGCCTTACAAGCCTCTCTTCTTCAATAAGTTCAGCTTGCAATTGAGCTTCAAGATTTCTAGTCATTTCTTCATCAAGAGCAACTTGATCTTTCTTCTTTAATGGCACTTCAGGCTCCACCATTTTTCCTTTGCCTTTGTCTTTTACTTGTGAAAGTTGTGATTGTGAAGAAGAAAATGTTTTTGTAGATGCAGGTACTTGTTCTTCCTGATCATGAAATATAATTCCCTTAGCCCTTGGTCTAGCAGATGTAACTGTTTTAACAGTAGTTGTAACAGACTTGGGTTTTGCAGTTTTGATCTCAACTAAAGTTTGAGCAAGAGTCCATTCATCTGGAATTTCAACACTGGCACTGGCAGTAGTAACTACTTCAGCATCACTAACTAGAATTGACTTTGTAGTTGTAGCAACACTAACTACAGGCTCTTCAACCACCTGTTCAAACTCAATTTCCTGCTCTTCCAACACATTTGTATCAAACATCATGTTGTCATCATTCATCTCTTAAGTCTCATCTATCAGAGTTACTTCTGCATCAGCATCAAGATCTTCAAATTTCCTCCCCTATTTGGATGCATCCTCCTGAGCACCCAAACTGGCATCAATAGAGGATTCTACCCTGCTAGAGGAACCAACCTTTCTTAACCTTCTTAGCCCTGAAGTTCTTGACTTCATTCTCTTTTCCAACTGCTTGACTCTTTTCTTTAAACTAGTAATCTCCTTTGCTTGAGCAGTCTTGGCTTTCTCCAAATCAAGGACTTTCTCTTGTAGGCTGGTACATAAATTAATCATTGCAGAAAGTTGCATACTATCCTCACCACTTTGAGGTGGATCATAGGAAAGGGTAGATACATGAGCCTCATCAGTAACAAGCTCTGTAGGACCATTGTTTTTCCTCTATTTTCTCATTGACTTCTTCTTTTGAGGTTTAGAGGAAGATGGTTGAGAAATAATAGGTATGGAATGGGAATCAGTAGGAGTAGCTGAATCTGCACCCATGTCTTCTGTAGCTTGAACCATCATTGTTGAGAATAGTGGTGTAACCCTTCCAGAAAAACCCTTGCAAGGTCTCTTAATGTTAGCAAACACCTTCTTGGCGTGGGAAGGTTTATGTCTGGTCATTCCCTCTACTTGTTTGTCCAGGAAGACTTGCACAAATCTTGGGTACATGAGAAATTTAACCCCACCATCCAAGTTCTTCATCATATTGTCAAAAATGTACTTGGAAAGGTTGATTTTTTGGTTTATGGAAAGACATATGATAACAGATGCCATAGTGCTACTAAATTCATTCCAGGCTGTAGTCTTAGCACAAAGGCATTGCAGTATGGTATGGATGATAAATTTCTATTGGGATGAAAAATAAGCTTTATAGAAAGGAAGCTTTTGAGTAAGATTTTCATACCCCATTCTTTCTAGTTCTACAAAAATTGTAGTAGTGGGTAGACAATCTATTCCTTCAGCATTGAAAGTGCTAGCTTCTTCATGAACTCTGGCTATCCTTTGCCTTTCTTCTTCATCAAGTTGTTCTTGCAATCTCAGAGCTTCTTCCAACCCAGTCTTTCTTGCTCTAGTTGCAACTTTGTCTTCTTCTGAACAGGTTTAGCTTCTTTCATGATAGCTTTGCCTTTATCTTTTCTTTTTGCTGCACTTCTTCTGATATACACTAAACTTTCAGCAGCAGTTTTAACTTCAGGACTGGCAATATTAACTTCTGCACTAGCAGTACTAACTGGTACATTAGCAGTACTAATATCGGGCTCAGCAGTATAATCATCTTCAGGAGCAATAAACTCATAATCAAATTCCTCAAAATCATACTCATGCCTCCCCTGAGTCTGTGCACTCATTTGTACTAGAGTAATTCCCTCATCTTCATTAATCTGAGCAATCTTCCTCCCCTGTTTGGAAGGATCCTCCAACTCATCTTCATCTTCCGAAACAACAAGTCTGACCCTTCTTCTAGCTTTGCTTGACTTTACTTTGTGCTCTAACTTCTTCACTTTCATGATGAGCTTAGTGTAAGCAGCACCATATGTCAGTTTGGTCTCCTTTAAGTCGGATTCCAAAGTCTCTACTTTATTGGATAATGTGGTACAAAGAACCATTAATTCATTAAGTGTCATACTGCTCTCATCACTTTCAAGTGAGTGAACTCTTGGAAGAGGTGAATCATGGGGCATTGTAGCAGACTCTTCTGCAACATGGGTTGTTTGTATAGATGGTGATGAAGTTGGTGGTTGTGAGGTGGATGAAGCACTGATGGGTGTGTGATGGGACTCAACTGGAATTGTTGATCCTTCACCCCGTAAAATCTAACCCTGAACAAGCATTGTTTGAAACAATGGAGTGTCCGCCCCAGTATATCCCTTAGAAGCTCTTTTCATATTGCTAAACAGTTTTTGTGTAAGGGTAGGAGCAATATAAAAGTGTGGAGAAGTCCCTCCTTCATACAACTCTATTTGTATCTTTTATTTATTTTTCTTAAAAAAACCCCAAAAATATTTTATTTTTGTGTGTTTTTGTGTATTTACTTTTATGCAGGTAATATAGATTGAAGATTGAAAAATTATGAAGTCTGCTCAAGGAGAGCTCTCTCGCAGCTATACATCTCTATGCCCGGGAAGTACCGTTTTCCCTATTTTCTAGTTTATCAGTTATCACATTGAGGGCAATGTTCAATTTAAGTGTGGAGGGGAGCCAAATAGAAAAAAAATAATCATATCCCTCCATGTTTGCCCTGCCAAAATTTTTCTAACTGATATTTTACAAATATACATGTTTTCAATAAAAAATGTTCTTAGTAAGAAAGTCCACCCGGATTGACATTATAACTAGCAAAACCTAGTCCACTAAATTATGAGAATTATAGGCCTTAAAAGTATTTAGGTACCCACCTTTGGTACCTAAGATAATTGATGCCTTTAGCATGTTCGAGTTAAGGTTTGAATGCAATTGCAAGTGTCTCATCTGTCGTTACGGCTGTGTAATTGTAATTTGTCGCCTTTTTTGGAACAGTTGCATTGGTTGATAATTATATTTGAGTGAGCCGGTAATTTAGAAGCTCTAGAACTTGTGCTTGATCATCATTTACTAGACCAGAGCCTGATTAATCATATGTTTTTAATTCCGCAAGTTCCTGTTCTTGCAAGCACTCCCTTCAGTGCTAAGTTGCTGAAATACCTAAGTGAAGAATTTAAAGTTGAGGTTCTGTGCCAAGCCTTAGTTATCATTATGATTAAAAAAAGAAAAAAAAGAAAAAAATATATATAGTAGTTCAAAGAAATAAAGGCTTAAGTTCCGGCACATGAAGATTTGTATATGCTATTATCCCTCATCAGTACCTAGTTCTGCCCTTCGGTCATGTTTATATGTTAAGTACAAGCATATGGTAGATGTCTAGATTATGTCTGTGCAATTAAGTATCTTCACAGAAATATATAAACCCTATCTGAGTGGCTCGAGTGAATTACAAATCAAACACATTCCCTTGTGAGGTGTTATGTTATATGTCTATGCCTAAAAATTTAATATGAAAACTCTTGTAAAATCCAAAATTTTTTCACGTCACGATAAATGATCTTATTTTCTCGCTTTAATTGCTTGAGGGCAAGCAATAGCTAAGTGTGGAGGTATTTGATAACGCCTTAATTATACATGTTTTCAGTGGCGTTATTTATACATATTTTATCATTTCTCGTGAACTTTTGATACTTAATAGCATGAAATACTTGCAGGTTCACTTGAAGATATCCCGAGCTCAAACAAAACAAAGATCGAATACTTATTGATAAGTGCTTAATTACACATATCTTTTACCTCCAAAAACGAGCTTAAAATGACCAAAAACAGACAAAAACTGCCA
>BQNB010014311.1:5000-75380 GCA_026074375.1 Tanacetum coccineum
ATCGTCAGAAAAGTATAATACCAACTACAAAACTATATGGTCAATTTATGTTAGAAGGGGTAAAAGACACACGAAAACTAAAAAGAACATCTTTTAATTATACCTCTCTATTTTCTAATGTATATACTTGCACTATAATTAGCTAAAAAGCATCTAGAGCAGCACCAATGATAAAAAGCTCACTATGTATACATGCGCTGTTACAAAACATACACCATGGCTGCAAACCACAAACTTTCATCCCATTTGCTTCTTCTCTTCCGTTCTACCAACCGTTACACCATTTGGGGCTGTAATCTTCATAGTATGCGAACGGAAGGCGCTTTTCACATTTTTATTATTTGTTTTATCATTACCATCTCTCCATTCTCATGTTTGGCGTCTTCGAAAACACCTTCAAAGACACCTCGGATCTTCCAAGGGCTTTGACTCTCAAAACAGTGCAGGTGTGTGCTCCTCCAGCGAAGCTCCATAAACAATTGTTCCAGAAACGATCATGTCCATGGATTTGCTTAGTACTATGCAAATCTAAGGACAAATGATCATCCAGTAAAGCTTCAATTTGGCAGAAACTTGTCGGCTATCTAGTAGCACCCTTTTGTTGTTTCTGGAGAAAATAACAGATTAATAAAAAAGCAACCATTGGAATTGTCAACATGGTTATTTTTAGCGTTCATAAATCTTCAGTTCAAACTAGATATGATAGACCATTTATTGCATCCATTTGTAGTATGCATAAATGCGTTAATTCTTGAGTTAAGTGGAGAGAGGTTAAGTAGTTTTTGAGTATTTTGGTGTCTTAAGAACTGAAGTTGGTGTACGGTATTATTTATAGAATAGGTGCTAGCCAACCATATAATATGAACAAGTCCAGAAATTAACCCACCAAAACATAGAGCATATCTGATTGGTATGTAATGTTTAGTGCAATATTAACAAATATTTTGAAGGATATGTCGAGTTCCTTTTTCTATGTTAATTATATCAATCAAGTGGTTTTATGAAAGATAAGATCATGAAGAGATCTTGTATTGTGTTTTACTGTACTTTCTTGAATATATATTTGTAATTGCACGTCATTTTCACCAACATACATGTTATTTCTTATTTGGTAGTTTTCCCAAAAAGCAGAGACATGTCTCTCTTCATATAAAGGTTTAAGTGTCTGTTGGTCCCGGATTCGAACCTTGAGGAGAAAATTAATTCTCATGTGGTCACAGTGGTTCATATGCGTCGACTCCGAGCTAACCGAAAAGGTAGTTGCCCTATGATTAGTCGGCTCGCAATAGTGAGTCGGAACCTAGGTAAAAAAAATGTCTCTCTTCATATGATAGTTAAAGAATTTGTTAAGAAGTAACCATGATCTTAGGTGATATTTTAGTATGTCTCTTCATAAGATAGTTAAAGAATTTGTTAAGAAGTAACCATGATCTTATGTGATATTTTAGTGGTAAGGATCTCTACAATAGGTTTGTCAAATACTGCTTAATTTGTTACATTTGAATGAAAATTTGCCCCAAATTACTCTCTAAGTTTCACTAGTTACCAATATAATTCTTATACAAAAAATACGCCATACAACAAACTAAACACTGGTCAAGTTCTTGCTTGAAAAAGAATAAAACTGATAAACAAAGATAACCCACCCAATATTATGGTGCTCAAACAAAATCTTATCGTATCACTATCTAAGGACATGTAAACGATGTTATGATTTACATACATTACAGCATCTCTAAAACCAATATTAAACTGAAAAGCTTAGTGTTAAATATATTTAAAGATCCATCTATGTATTTTAATAATGCTTTGAATCTATAATCTCGTAATTAATGGAACTAAATAATTTTATTGAATTAAGTAACAAAAACGTTATGATGAATCATGAGCTAATTGTGGAGTTAACACTTTTTACTTTACAAAAGCCAGTGACACCAATTTGGGTGCTCGAGTTAACTGCTGTCCAAGCTTAGTGCTGTAGTTTAATATACTTCAGGGTAACTACGTCCATACAAACTACAAAGGGTCTTTTATATATGTAAAACATGTTCATATTAGAACAGTAACCTGATCCACAAAGTATGTAATGTTGTTGCATCTGATGACATTCTATTGGTTTAAGTTTCATCCTGTTACAACGAAAATAAATCGATTTTGAGCCTCCAGATTGATCTTGGTGCGAGAGTTAACGTTTGTGTAAATGCTATCGATGAGACAAATATTTGTAGTGAAAGAAAACGAGATGCCAAAAGGCATTTACAAATTACAAACTAAGAGCTGGAAGATTTGATAAGGAAAAACGAATACAACAATAAGTAGTAACTATTTGTTAATATATGAATTTTAGTTATAATATGGAGTACTGAAATGTGTAGTACAAGTGGTCAGCGGCTTATATGTTCGGCTCACTAGTGAACCCCAGGTTGATTCGGGTCCAACGATAGCTTAGATATAGAGAGTCAGGTGCCCAACGACTCTAGAATAGGTTACGTGTGGATGACATTCGATCAGTTAGAGTAGGGAGGGTGGTCCAACGGCGTATATCTTAGGTTCAGTAGTGATCCCAACAGTTGAGCCCAATGTGTGTAGCGCAGACGGTGCAACCCATGGTTGATCCCGGTCCGATGATTGCTCTACACCTCACTCGGACAGAGTGGTCCGATGATTGCTCTACACGTCGTTCGGAAATGCTTTAATACATAGAAAATGCTACAAGTTCATCATGTTGATCAGGTTACTGTCAACTATATTTTTCAATATCAGAGAACTCCTTATTAAAATGCCCTAAAGTCAACAAGAAACTATACTGCTATATGTTAATTTGAAGTAACCCAAACCCACAAGCAGACCAATTCCTAGTCCACTTCCACATGGCAGATAGTCATTGCATAGACAAATCTGATGCACACCTACTATATAAACATCAAACAGGACTCATTCACCATTTATTATAGCAACCACTGTGATCTACAGTCAGTTGTCACCATGGAACCAACACCAGTGAGCACCTTAGACTTTATCAGAGTCATCACCAGTCAAGGAGGATCATCAAAACCAGCTATCTATCTCCGTGATCACCGACTCTATCCTTCATTGACCATCTCTTGTCCAGTTTCTGTGAGTAATTCTTCAAGCCTTCTTTTGTGTAAAGTCGTACTCTTGTCCCGTTTCTTTCAAAATAAGGCCCAAGTCACGTGTATTTCCTCCAAATGTCTTCCAAGTGCTAAAAATGCAAAAAGAAACGATTAAGCAAACATTTTAAGTAGTTTTACATGATTATAAGGGTTAAATGTCCTCGAAAAAATGTATAAAATTACACATCATCATGTACCTACTCAGTTACCCACTGCAAAAGCAATATAAGGCCTTGTACAAGTCATATGATACATTAGGCAGCCAATCACTCTAGAATACTCAAGTTGAGATACAGCGTGACAATTATTAGGTCTCAGATTCTCACTTGTATCCATAGAAGTACTCACTGGAGTACAATCAAAGTAATTGAATTTCTTTAGTACCTTCTCAATATAATGAGACTGAGTAATTGATATACCATTACTTTCATGTTTGATCTTTATACCAAAGATAACATTAGCCTCCCCCATATCTTTCATGGAGAACCTTGATGACAAAAATTCCTTTATCAGGTCAACCTGAACTTGGTAAGTGCCAAAGATCATCATGTCATCAACATATTGACAAATGATAACTCTTTTATCAGATTTATCAAATTTGCTATACACACATTTGTCAGCTTGGTTATGTAAATAACCACTAGACAAGACCATTTCATCAAACTTTTCATGACATTGCTTAGGTGCCTGCTTTAGTACATATAAGGTATATGGACTTATTCAGTTTACACACCTTAGCTTCATTTCCAGGCATGATAAGCCCTAAGGTTGATTCATATAGACCTCCTCATCCAATTCGCCATCAAAAAATGATGTCTTCACATACATCTGATGAACAATCAAATTGTAAATTAATGCCAAAGCAATCACGAGTCTTATGGTACTGATACGTGCTACTAGAGCATAAGTAGCAAAGTACTCTATCCCGGACTTTTGTCTAAAGTCGTGAATGAACAACCTTGCCTTGAACTTTTCAACAGTTCCATATACCTTCACTTTCCTTTTAAAAATCCATTTGTAACCCAGAGGTTTTCAACTTGAAGGTAAATCAGCCAACACCCAAGTGTTGTTGCCCATGATGGAATCCATCTCATCAATGATTGCTTCTTTTCAGAAAGCAACATCCTGGGACTTCATTGCTTCATCAAATTTCTTGGATTCATCATCAACATTAAAGCAATAGGAGTGTTGGTCAAAGACCCCATCCCTTGTTCCTTCAATTAAGTATAAATGAAATTCAGGTCCAAATGAATTTGGAGTCCTATGCATGTTACTTCTACGAAGTTCAAGTTCAGGTTGCTGGACCAAAACCTCATCATCGACCTCTTTAGTGACCCCTGAAGGCACTTCATCAAAGATCTCTGATACACCAGTCTCTTTAGTTCCATTAGGAATCCCGAGACTTGGTCTGGATACTCATCAGAATCTATTCTTAGCAAAGACAGCATCCCGCAATTCAATAATTAAATTAATTGAAACAAATTCATTCAGTTTTATAACATATAATTTGAAAGCCTTGGAATGCTCATCATATCCAACAAACATGCATTCAATGCCTATTTCTCCCAAAGTTCCCAGCTTTGGATAAGGGAGTCTTACAACTGCCTTACAATCCCAAACTCTAAGATAATTTAGATTTGGTTTTCCTTTAGTTTCGAGTTCATAAAGGGTTATCCTGCTTCGTTTTATAGGAACCCTATTCAGTAAGTAGCAAGCTGTTAACATAGCTTTATCCCACAACCCTTGACTCAGTCTTGAGTAAGACAACATGGAATCAACCATTTCTTTCAGTACCTTGTTTTTCCTTTCAGATATGCCATTTTCTTGTGGAGAATAGGGAGCAGTCTTTTCATGGATAATACCAACAGACTGAACGTACAAAGTATCCATGTACTCACCTCCCTTATCAGTCCTGAATCTTTTGATCAGGGATCCTTGTTGTAATTCAACTTTAGTTTTAAACACTTTGAACTTATCTAATGCCTCATCTTTTGAATGTAATAAACAAACATAACAAAACTTGTAAGCATCATCAATAAATGTCACAAAATATTTCTTATTCCCTAATGAGGGAGTAGCATGCAAATAACATAAATCACTATGGATCAGCTCCAAAACTTAAATTTTACATTTTAAAATGGTTTCTTAGTAATTTTGGTCAGCATGCAAGTTTTACACTTCTCAGTGTCCATATCAAAAGTTGAGATTAACCCATCCTTAGACATATCTTGCATCCTCTTAAAGTGGACATGGCCCAGGTTAGCATGTCATAGGATTGCATCATTCAGTTTAGAGGTTGTGATGAAGGCGGATTAACAATATCATTAACAATATTTAGCCTAGACACTCGATTACTGAAATAACCAAAACCAATAAACACACCATGTTTAGACAAAACAAATTTATCAAATCCAATCACTTGTTTATAACCACAATTATTCAAAACACTACTTGAAACCAAGTTCTTCATAATATTAGGAACATGTAAAACATTAAACAAGAAAACAATCTTTCCAGAACTAAATCTAAGATCTGCACAACCACGTCCATGCACCCAGTGTTATTGGATCTTCATTTCCAGGCCAAGTGAAGAAAAATCGGGCACCTTCATTCATTGCAACGCCTTAAGCCTTGAGGACAAGGCTCATCTAACCGAGGGAGACTATAACACCTCGTGTTTTTCAGGTCATATTACGACTCCGTACTTTCGTTAATCTAAAGTTCTTTTATTATTTCATTTTAAACTTTATATTAATTCGCGTAGCTAGCCGTTTAAATTGCTTTAGTTAAATTACGTGGACATCAAAAGTCACCATTTAGCTAGAATCGTAACCCACACTCATTTAGACGTTACACAAACCCTCCATACCCGTTATTTAAATTATTGTTCCCAACAAAAAAAAATACTCATACTCCTACAATTTAGCAAAAATGCCGACCCATTTTCTCATCAAACTATACATATTCACGTTGAGTTTTTCCTAGATAAACACAAGAAATTACAAACTCCCTTGTACCCCATAACCCACCGGTTAAAAGCCCAAAACCTTTTCTTCAAACCCCACACATACTCGTGATGTATATACACTGCCCTTTCTTGGTTTTGCATCCAAGTTTCATACAGTAACCACCTTTTCAACCCTGTATCAAGATGCCTTGCCCCAAATTCATGAACATAAACATGTGATACCAGGTTTGGCTAATAAACTTTCCTCACTTGTGTGTATATATAGGGCACCCATTATTCTTGTCTTTCACATGCAAATCACATCCAAACCTTACACGTTGTATGCCTCACAAGACTGAGTCTGTCCCAGCAAACACCACAACTCGCACCCTTGTGTTCCTTCACCAGACATAGAGGAAAGTAAAAACCCTAATCCAACCTCGCCTTTTTTTTGGCCCCCTTTTTAGTCGTCAAGCAAGCAGGCAAAGAGTAAGGTTTTGGTGTTCGAGTATAAGACGAGAAGTGGGTATACATTGCGGTTAAGCTTGGGAATTTGGAAGTGGGTTGTATCGTAAGCAGAAAGTAGGGTTTCGTTGGTTTAAACCCTTCACCCTGTCGTACATTGTGAGTCCTATATTCATGATATTTGCCATTAAATTGCATGTGTTCTTGTTGCTTAAATTATTATGCTTGAGTAAAATATGTCCTTAAGGCTGTCATGAACACGACATGTTGTGTTCATTGCCACCGTTTGCAAAAGAGAAAAAGAAAATCAGAAGCATGCATTTTCTTTTTCATCCTTACTAAAACAAGAACAAAAATTGGTAAGTAATAACTTATGTCTAGAGAGGAACCCTTAGTCACATGTTGTTGTGCAACCACGTAGTAGACGTTTTGTAACGAAATATATTCGTGATTTAGGGTTAGTCGAAGTTCAATTTAAAAATAAAACACCCTTGGCTATCTTCTGATGTATGCCAAAAATAACTCGGCTAAGCGAATAACAAATTGGACCATGGCTAAACAAGAAGTGATAGGCTTATAAACTTGACATCTTGTGGCTTGCGTTATTAGCTAGAGTGACAATATACCGAATCGTTAGATTGACAGTATCCTGAAGATGTTTTATTAGACGCAGCCACACCTGCGACTTTGAGTGCACCATTCGACCCTTAGGAAGTAAGTGTAGGAATGAAACTCGATTACTTTCACAAGAAGGACATGTAGGGATTGTTTTGCCCCTAGAATTACCTACTTTCGCCAAGTAAATAATGAGTTATGGGGTCTCAAAGTCATCGTACCAAAAATGCTGTCATTCTGCCTCTTTTGTAAAAACTGGCAGCAAAAGCCTTTTCATTGAATTACTGTGCCAACCTTATTAGCCGAAATAACGAACCTAGTTTCGTTAAATAGAGTCCAAAGTTCTAGCTTCAAGCTAGAACAAAAACCACCTAGCTTCGTCTAATATCCTGCTCGCAAATCGCGGGTACACATGGCTATTCGTCACTAGTGTCGATCATCCGTCGAACACTTGTGTGCATTCGGCCGAGCCTACTCAACGCGCACCCCTACGGTTCGACCCACTTTCGAACCATTAAACGATCCCGTCATGCAAGATTTATGAAAGATAAATATTAACCCGTAAGCCATAGATTATCAAGATGTTTTATTTTATTATAGTGTTAAGTAACGAATCACGAACTGGCCTTAAAACTCGGGGCACGCCATCAGCGAGCACTGAAAATGAAAGAAACATATTATTTTTCCTAAGTGCAAAAATTTGCATTTGTAAGGCACACATGATTAGCCCAATTTTTAACACGTTAAGTGACCTTTTTAGACAAAAAAAAATTAAAAGGCGAACATTGTAAACGACCGAGCTGAGAGTTCAAATGTGTTTTTAGTTTTCACCATCGTTAGGTAACGATTCCATAAATTCAATGTAAAACTCCAAGGCATCCAATATAAAAACTTGGTAAAATTTTCTTAATTGATTTAGTTAACGTAAACTCTTCGTCTAATTAAATAATACTCTTAGAGACCACACCAAGGGCCAAACTAAACTAACATTTTAGAGTTTAGACGACCTAGTGTTCACAAGGCCTGAAGTCGTAAATTGTATGCTTACAATGTAAACACATTGATTCAATAAATTGCCCACTTTAATATAAGAAATTGCTTTAATCATCACGATCTTAAATAAAGCTCAAGCACAATACTAAGGCCAAGATTACATGCATTTTAGCATACTACATGATTAGTAATATGCGTATTATTTATATAGGTAGCGGACAGAATTTTGCATCATTTCCGTGCCTGCACATATTTGATATTTAACACTATTATATCAAGGTGAGTTTATAGTCCCCACTTTTATACTTTTTCAATCATTTATCAAATCTCGGGGATGAGATCATGTTTGTTTTCAACATGGATGCAAGTACATTTTAAATTCAAATATTACGAGTTTGCCTAAGTAGCTATAACCCACTACGCCCATTATCATGAACTGTTAATTGCATGAATGTGATTGTTAATTGCATTATGTCAGCGCGAATGTTATGAATAGATCTATTTGGGATTAACATTCCCCGTTCGGGCAAGTAGCGCTTGCTAGTTTACCGGTTGGCCGGAAACGACGAACGTATACCATTTGGATTCATGGATGTTACGGGTTGAACATCTACATTGGGCAAAGTCATTTATGTGTATTTTAAATACATACATTGTTTAGCTTCGGTGTCATGAGCTTAGTGCATTTCGTAATACATTTTTGTGATATTGTATTTGTTACTCTATTACAGGAAAAATCTTGCTATCCGCTTCATTTAATTCATAAACCTATAAATTCACCAACATTATTGTTGACAGTTTAAACATATTTTCTCAGGTCAATAAGGTACAAGTCCCGGATACATTGGCTGGTCGTCATTTGAAGTCACATTATCATAAAGATTTGCATGCATTACATTTTGGAACATTGTTATGATGTGAAATCTTTACTTTTCCAAGATAAACAAGTTAAGTCCATGAGTTTTTTTTGTAACGAACCATTTATGAAATCCAATGTATCAGTTTTAAACGATCCTTATAATGGTCGTTCTCATATCTTGTGCTATTGATCTATGAAGTAATACCCCCGGAACATCATATTCCGCTGCGACCCATTTTGGGGGTGTTACAAAGTTGCTCTTGATTCAACCCACCACGCAACATCATCATCCTGCACAATGTATGCCTCAGCTATATATGTAACATAATAAACCTGAAAAGATTTATTAAATATGATCTGACCTTTCAGTGAGTGAGTTGTATGAACCATTCACTGAACCATTTGTGTCTCAACCATTTATGCTTGAACCATTGGCTTTGTTGCCAACTTTCCAACTTTGCAATCCTTTTTCAAGTATCCAAGTGTCACACCCCGTCAGTGGCGGAAACACGGGAATGCGACATAAAGATTCACATAACACAAGATACAAGATCATACCGTACATTATTTAGAAAAGTTTACAATTTCGCAACCTTGGAAAATGTCAAACAGTTGTCCTTTAATAAACTCCCAAATGTACTCATCTTTAGTCCCCAATACTCCTTATTTACCTTTGCTAACAACACACCTGAAAATGATACTCGAAAACGTCAACAATATTATTGGTGAGCTCGTAGGTTTGATTCAAAACCCAGTCGTTGTGCCAATATTTTCAACAGTGGACAATTATGTAATATGACAGTGAATATATGCAAACTAACCCATGACTTAGCATCCCCTCTAATCATGTACCATGACCTAGCATCCCCGCTAGTCATCAAACCAGCATATTCCAATGCTCTTGGAGTCACAACTCCAAATGTCACTTACGCACCTAAGGGCCTACCAGCTGGAGTAATTACTTAGGGCGGGACCACCACAATACATAGCAAATCCTTGCTTACATATATTGTCGTGCATCTCGATGCATGCAAGTACAATCAAACTACATAATATTCACATAGCAGTCATAAGCACATAAATTGTCCCAAAAACAAAACCACATTTCGCACAGTTCAGAAAAAGTCAAATCAAACCACAAATAATTAACAAAACGCAGTCATAATTGTCTCAAACAAAACCACCAAACGCATAGTTAAGAAAATCACATTTCATCAATAAATTGAGTATCACATTTCCCCAACGGGAAAAACAGTAAAACACAGGTTAACGAGAACTCACCACAATAGCAAAAACAGGCAAACTGAACAACAAAAACTCTACGCAACGCACAGCGTTACCACGAGCCACGACCTAAACATAAATTCATCTTATTAACAATATTGTATAAAGTTATCATATTGTAACAAGCGTTTTTCTTTAACTCACAACCAAAATCCTCATATCCTGTTTCAAAACTTTCATTCTCTCGTTACAGAACTTTTACCTCATTACAAAACCTTATCCTCATTACAAAACATTATCCTCATTACAAATCTATATACTCATACAAAACCTTTAGGGTATCATGGTTAGAGTGGAATATACTGCAAAAAGACTCAATGCACTTGGAGCTATGTTCGGACATCAACAAACCATTATTCAAACATCTCTGACCGTTAAAAACGGACAATCGACCCAAGGACTCAATCCAAGAGAATCACACGAGAAATGATAAGTGAACCCAAGAGTCAAAATACACCAATCAACAGTTCAGTAATCGAGAAATATAAGAACACCCAAGAGTCAAAAATTAACATAATCACATTTTCTGTAATCGATACGTATACATATATATATTTAAAATATATACATATATAAGTATTTAATACTTTAAATAAAATGAATAATAATAATAATATAATATTTTATTATTTTCGTCTCTTTATCGGGCTAAACGGGGTAAGTAAAAAATCTTATCATCTTTGTACGTTCATGTTCAATCGTTTAATCTTAACACTTAATACTTACAAAAGTCACCTTTTTGTCCTTTAGTCGAGTCGACATAAAATAATTATTCCACATTATTTCTAAGTGTGACATTTTTCACAAAATTTCGACATGATCTGTTCGTTTGAAAAAGATTTCCAAAGTTTTCAAACCTTATTATTTTCCACAATATCCCACAATTCTGACAAAATGCTAAAAGTTCATACTTTTAACGCGTTTATCCAAACGTGACAAAAATCGTCCAATTCAAATCATTTTTCACTTCCGTAACTATTATTAATCCACTGATTTGTTCTTAGAAATTCAAACCATCAATTTTTCCCTCTTAGGCCCGAAAGCCTAATGTTAGTCCTTACTAGCCATCTTATATTCAACTTAAGTCCAACAACGTTCGTTATGTCCTATATGATCACTTTTAATCCATTCACAAGTCCATTAGTTCATTTACAAGTCCATTAAGGTCTAAATATTTAGCCCGATAGTTAAAACAAGGTTTTTATTCGTTATTGGGCTTTTTGGCCCAATAAGTCCATCAACGTTCCAAAAATCCATTTAGCCTCAAATAGTTCATACCTTCACATATATAAGTCCATAGTTATATTATAAGCCCAAAATATAAACCAAAGCCAAACAAGCCGAGACATGATAGTCCCAAAATAAGCCGAATCAAATAATCTGTGGCTAACAAGCCGAAATCAACATAAGCTGAAACCGAATAAGCTATAAGCCCGTATATATATAAGTCTAAACAATAAGCTCTCACTTGAGCTTAAACATAAGCAGGATAAGAAATGGGCCGAGCCCACTTGTTTCTTCCTTGTCGGACCGAGATCGAACTCAAACACCAAGCCCAAATCAAAAGTCGGTTGGGCCGAGTCCACGCCGAACAAACCAAATTCTAATAAGCTATTTCTAGCTTATTTTTAAGCAACTTTTCAAAACAAGCTGTGGAAAACTAGAAGGGGGGTTGAATAGTTTACAGCTTTTTAATTAAAGGTTTTGAAGTGTTTAAAAAAAATTCTAGATTTGAATTTATGTGAACTCAACACTTGCTCAATATGAACGATATATTTATCTAAACAATTGATATGATAGTATGAGGAGATAATGTAAGACAAGAACTAATAACAACAATAGCAACAACAACAACAAGAATCAAAAGGCTGGAGCATGCTATGAATGTGGTAACATCGGCCACATCAAGAAAAATTGCCCAAAACTGAAGAACCATGGGAACAACAACGGGAATGGTCCAGCTCAAGGAAGAGCTTATGCTTTGGGAGGAAGAGATGCTAGCCCGGATTCTAACGTCATCACGGGTACGTTTCTTCTCAACAACCGTTATGCTACAGTTTTGTTCGATACTGGTGCGGATAGGAGCTTTTTATCTAATACCTTTAGTACCATGATTGACATTACCCCACTACATTAGAAAATCATTATGACGTAGAATTAGCCGATAGGAAAATCATAGGAGTTAACAACATAATTCGAGGTTGCACTCTAAACTTCATGAACCACCCTTTCAACATCGACTTGATGCCGATCCCACTCGGTAGTTTTGACGCCATTATTGGAGTGGATTGGTTAACAAAGCATCATGGAGTGATCATCTGTGACGAGAAGATTGTACGAGTTCCTTTCGGAAGAGAAATGTTAATCTTTCAAGGAAACGGAAACAACCGAAAGAGAGAATCCCGACTGAATATCATTTCGTGCACTAAAGCACAAGAGTATCTGTCAAAGGGGTGTGACGTCTTTTTGGCACACATCACTACAAAGGGAGCCGAAGACAAGTCAGAGGAGAAGCGACTTGAGGATGTGCCGATTGTCAGAGACTTCCCCGAAGTTTTTCCTGAAGACTTGTCGGGTATTCCACCAACTTGACAAGTAGAATTCCAAATTGATTTGGTACCAGGTGCTGCACCTGTAGCATGGGCGCCTTATCGATTGGCACCATCAGAAATGAAATAACTGGCAGAACAACTTCAAGAACTATCCGACAAAGGATTTATAAGACCCAACTCTTTACCTTGTGGAGCCCCGGTTTTGTTTGTCAAGAAGAAAGACGGATCGTTCCGTATGTGCATCGATTATCGTGAGCTGAACAAGCTAACGGTAAAGAACCGTTATCCACTTCCCAGAATTGATGACTTGTTCGATCAACTTCAAGGATCGAGTGTCTACTCAAAAATCGACTTACGATCAGGGTACCATCAGTTGAGGGTTCGCGAAGAAGACATTCCTAAGACCGCGTTTAGGACGCGTTATGGCCATTATGAATTCCAAGTGATGCCTTTTGGGTTGACGAACGCACCCGCTGTATTCATGGACCTCATGAACCGAGTGTGCAAACCGTACTTGGATAAGTTTGTTATTGTCTTTATCGACGATATACTAATTTATTCAAAGAACAAGGGAGAGCATGAAGAACATCTCAAGCTAATCTTGGAACTACTTAAGAAGGAAGAGTTGTACGCAAAATTCTCCAAGTGTGAATTTTGGATTCCAAAAGTACAATTTCTCGGGCATGTGATTGATAGCAAAGGCATCCATGTAGATCCTGCAAAGATCGAGTCAATTAAAGATTGGGCATCTCCTAAGAGTGCAACAGAGATCCGCCAATTTTTAGGACTCGCTGGTTATTACAGAAGGTTCATTGAAGGCTTTTCCAAGATAGCAAAGCCAATGACTAAGCTGACTCAGAAAAATGTGAAGTTTGACTGGGGAGAGAAGGAGGAAGCCGCATTTCAATTGATTAAACAAAAGCTGTGTAGCGCACCCATTCTGGCCTTGCCTAAAGGATCAGAAAACTTCATTGTTTATTGCGATGCTTCGCATAAAGGTTTGGGTGCCGTGCTTATGCAAAACGAGAAAGTTATAGCCTATGCTTCTCGACAATTGAAGATCCACGAGAAAAACTACACAACTCATGATCTGGAACTTGGAGCGGTGGTGTTCGCTCTTAAGATGTGGAGACACTACTTATACGGAACAAGGTGCACCGTATTTACCGACCACAAGAGTTTACAACATATCTTGGATCAAAAAGAGTTGAACATGAGACAACGGCGTTGGTTGGAATTACTTAGTGATTACGATTGTGACATTCGTTATCACCCGGGAAAGGCAAACGTTGTTGCTGATGCCTTGAGCAGGAAAGAACGGTCTAAACCTTTAAGGGTTCGAGCCTTAGTCATGACTATTGGCTTGAATCTTCCTAAACAAATCCTAGAAGCTCAAACTGAAGCGCTAAAACCTGAAAACCTCACTGCCGAAGATGTTGGAGGTATGCTCCGACAAGATCTTACAAAGGAAAGACTGAAACCCCGCGCGGACGGAACCTTATGTTTAAACAACAGGAGTTGGTTACCGTGTTATGGCGACTTAAGGACTCTAGTCATGCACGAGTCTCATAAGTCAAAATATTCTATTCATCCGGGTTCAGACAAGATGTACCAAGATTTAAAGCAGTTGTATTGGTGGCCTAACATGAAGGCGAACATTGCCACTTATGTTAGCAAATTATGTTAGAAAGTGTCTGACTTGGTCTAAAGTCAAGGCAAAAACATCAAATATACTTAGGTTGCTAGTTTCCTAACAGAGATTCTTGTGTGGAGGTGGAGGAAAAATCACCATGGTTTTCATCACTAAAACTTCCTATGACTAACGAACGGTTATGATTACCATTCTGGGTGGAGGGCGTTCTATTGTTCGTTTACAAAATCTGCTCACTTCCTACCATGGGAGGGAATCGGATCCCTTAGAGAGGTTATATGAAGCTTTACATGAAGGAGGTAGTCACCTGACATGGTGTGCCTATTTCTATTATCTATGATCGTGATGGCAGATTGTACAATTACTATCTATGGGAAAGCAATTATAAGGATTTGGGATCTCGATTTAGGATTTTAGTACGGCTATCATCCTGGGAAAACTGACGGCAAAGTGATAAAGAACTATCCAAACATTGGAAGACAGGTTACGACGCTTGCGTGTTAGATTTGGAATGATACTGGGGATAGACATTTACCGTTAGTGGAATTCCTCTTTCAACAACGTTAGCTTTACCAGCTTAATAAAGGCTCACCATTTGAGGAACTGTATGGGTGAAAGTGTCGGATCACTGTATGTTGGACAGAAGTTGGAGATGCTCAGCTTACTGGTCCTGCAATAATTCATAAAACCATTGAGAAGATCGTCCAAATCAAAAATAGAATCCAGGCCGCTCGTGACCGACAAAAGAGCTATGCAAACATTAGACGTAGACCAATGGTATTCCAAGTTGGTGACCGGGTCATGTTAAAAGTTTCACCTTGGAAAGGAGTTGTGCGTTTTGGCAAACGGGGGAAGTTAAACCCTAGGTATGTCGGTCCTTTCAAGGTGATCGAAAGAGTCTGAACTGTTGCCTATTAACTCTTGAGCTACCCAATACAATTAAGCTGAGTTCATATACACGTTCCATGTGTCAAATTTAAAGAAGTGTTTGTCCAATGAATCACTTGTGATTCCGTTGGAAGAACTACGTGTTGATGACAATCTCCACTTTGTGGAAGAACCAGTAGAAGTTATGGATCGTGAAATTAAACAATTGAAGAGAAGCCGCATTCCCATCATTAAGGTTAGATGGAATTCTAAACAAGGTCCTGAGTTTACCTGGGAACGTGAGGATCAATTCAAGCAGAAATACCCACATCTCTTCACCAAGACCGCACCGTCATCAAGTGCCGCGTCTTAAGCTTTGAGGACAAGGCTCATTTAACGGGGGAAGACTATAACACCCGTGTTTCAGGTCATGTTTACGATTTTCTATTTATTCCATTTTTTCCTTATTTATAGAGTTTTACGCGCTTAACTTTTTCTTTATTTAAATCGTCTCAGCTATACTCCCGCCGTGTTGTAGTACTCAACCCGTAAGTTTAACCAAGAATGTTAATAACAGGATTAGTACTATGTTTCACCAAGATATCTAGTTATTAGTTTCTATAGCAACCCAGTAACCAAAAAAAATCGCACCCATATTCAAAGCATCCCATCCCATTCTTTTCTTTTCACACTTAGTGTTTATTCCTGTAAGTAAATTTTAGGACAATGACTTATTTCTATCTTTCACCCCCGTTTTCAATAAGATTCCGCCCCATACATTAATAAACTACTTAAACTATGAATTTAACACAAGAAGTAAATAAAAAACTTTCATAGTATCTAACAACATTTTCGCTGTAACCTCTCTCCACCACCAAATAAGTAAAACTTTCCTATATTGGATAAGATATACAATGCATTCCATTCTTAATTATGACTCTATTACCCATTGGGATAAAGCCCTTGTCCATTTTATATATACCTAAGGAACTTCGTGAATTAAATCTTGGTTGTTCTTTCTTGTTTTTGCTTCCCACGACTCTTCAACAACATACCTTTTAAACACTATACAATGGACCTGATAAAACCCAAAAAATCCCTTTACCTTAATTGGGTTAACATTGTTTAAACGTGACTCCCTCTAGGAGGAACTCGATGCCACCCCCTCTGCCCCCCACCTCGACAGACAGACACACACCTTCTCCCCTGCCTCGCAGAGACATAGAAGGGCGCCTTTCACCATCACTCATTTGCTAAACTCAGAGAGAAACATATTCAACTTCTCCAATTATCTTACTTACCCTCTTTGTACCTTGATTTTCGTGGAACATTCTTTTTTGTTTTCGACTACATACCCACACACTAATCGGCACCATCACTTTCACCTTAAACCCTAAAAAACACCAAGGAAAACCATTAACTAGGTTTTTTGGGTGTTTCGTTTCCCTGATTGGTTGTCCACATTAAGGAACAAAGTAGAGGTGAGTGTTCGTGATAAGGGGTTCAAAAGTTGCGAGATCCATCCCCACGCCCCCCTTGTTCGCGTACCACCCCCGGCTCACGTACGCTTTGCGCCTTCCTCCCATACACCCTGCCCACGTAGACGCTCGCAGTACATGCAGAGGGGTGAAGAGTTTGTGAAATTCATCGGCATTCGTCGGTCAAATCTTCTACAGTTACATTCTGGAATTGTGAGAAATTCGTTCCTTGTTTGATTAACTTTTATATATGCATTCCTTATGCATATTGTAGTGTGTTGAAATTCTTTAAACTAAAACAAGTTTCTTTTCTTTTGTGTTAACTCTCCAGAGAGAGCTGGTTATCAATTCCTCCCACCATTAAAAACCTTATTTCACCACCACATTGTTCACTCCCCTAGGACTATATAAGATAGGTCCAGGCTTATGCTTGGGTTATAAGCGTGAAATCAGACCTTTTGTTAGCTTAGACTCATTAGTTGGTTTGAATGAAAACGCATATGATATGTTATTATGAAACGCAGTCCACACAGTAAACTTTGAGCGCAACATTCGACCTCTAGCCATTGAGTATAAAAGCGAACCTTAATTATTTTCGTAAATAAGACATGTAATAATTGTTTTGCCCTTGGAATCACTGGTTTTTGTCAAGTAATGAAGAAGCTAGAAGGACTCAAAGTTAGACAACAAAAATTTTCATTTTTCCTACTGTTTTTAAAAGCAGACCAGCGAGGCAATTGCTCAGGTTGTTTGCAAACTAGTTTAACCTAATGTTAAAATCGAGCTAAGGGCTGTTACTTGATGCTATATGTACATCTTTAGTTGGGAAATCGAATTAACCCTTTTAGTATAGTAACCAATTCACAAATTGCATAGTAAGTTGGTTGTTTCGTCTAAGCGTGTGGACCTTTATGTCGAACACCTGGTGGGCAAACTAGTCTAAGTTTGCCCTCGAGCAACGACTACCTTTCGACCCTCTTTTGACCCTGTTAGACGACCCCGACACACGAAAACTTATAACAAGATATAATTTTAATGTAGACAGACCCTAGTTTACTAAGTTATTTTTATCTCGTTCTAAATGTTATGTAAATACGGAATATGTTAAACTATTACTAAATAACTATACGCGTGTCACACGGATTTTAGAAAATTAAACTTTTACTTGCTCTAACAAATTTTCTTTATTTTTGTCACATTCTTTGCCGATTTTTTTGTCTCACTTAGAGAACAAACCAAGGGCCGATATAATACTTTAATCTTTAATATTTTTGTTTGTGCTATATAATACTTGACGCAAAATATATAAATAGATTGACTTCTAAATATATTTTCATTCGTATAATTTTCATAGAGTATTATATAACACAAACAAAAATATTAATGATCAAAGTTAAAAAAGAAAGACTTCAAAAAGTCAAATGAGGACAATAAAAGTGGGACGGAGGGAGTATTAGATTATATACTTTTCACAACAAGTAAGGCAATCATTATGCATATGTGAAAAATGTTTTTAGCATATCTTAACAATATATGAAACTTGATTTTTATGTGCTCCTAGTTGTGAGAAGAACTTTTTAGAAAATAATAGATTGGGATTATTGTATATATGTATAATGAGATATGCATTGAGATAGAAGAATTAATAGAAGTTTATTTATAAACTTTTCCCAATCTTGTGTTTTTGTGTGAAATAGAAGTCTAGACTCAGAAAAGAAAAAAAAATTATCAGTGGGTGGTCCCCTTAAAATTAAGGGGGGCGCCATATGTTTGAAAAAAATTCTCAGGATTTTTGTCAAACAAATTTTTTTGATAATTTTTTTATTATGCAAAAAACTTAATCAATTTGTTCCATCATTCTTAAGCCTAGACGTAAGTAGTTAAATGACTCACGTTTACGTGGTTTAGTTAGGATATCGGCTATGTTGTCTTCCGATGTGACATTTTCTATAGAGATATTTCCTTTTTGAACATTATCGCGAAGGAAGTGATGACGAATCTCAATGTGTTTTGTTCGTGAGTGTTGAACGGGATTCTTACTTAAGTCTATAGCCCCTTTGTTATCACACATTATTGGAATGTCATCTAACCTAATGCCATAGTCTATGAGAGCTTGCTTCATCCATAGAGCTTGTTGACATGCCTTTTCGGCGCTTATCTATTCCGCTTCGGTTGTGGAGATGGCAAGAGCGGTTTGCTTCTTCAAAAACGAAGATGTTAGACAACATCCCATAAATGTGCAAACACCACTAGTGCTCTTTCGATCTACGTAACCTCCTGCATGATCCGAATCCACATACACTATTGTTTCTATACCGAATCCCTTAGGATACCATAATCCTAAATGTGTAGTGCCTTTAATGTATCAGAAGATACGTTTAACCGCTTCTAGGTGAGAGGTTTTAGGATCCTCTTAAAAGCGGGCACAAAGGCAAACACTAAACATGATATCGGGTCTACTTGCCGTTAAGTATAATAAACTACCTATCATGCCTCTATATTTGGTATTATCTACGGACTCACCTTCTTCGTCTCTCGTAAGTTTGGTTTCCGTAGACATAGGGGTCTTTATTGGCTTAGAGTCTTTTAGTCCAAATTTCTTAAGCATTTCCTTAATATATTTTGATTGATTAAAAAATATTCCATCATCTAATTGTTTTATTTGTAATCCTAAGAAGAAATTTAGTTCCCCCATCATACTCATTTCAAACTCATCATGCATGATCTTGGCAAAGTCATCACACATTTCTTGACAAGTTGATCCGAATATAATGTCATCAACATATATTTGGACAATAATGAGATTGGAGTCTTTCTTTTTAGTGAAGAGTGTGTTATCTACCATTCCCATGGAGTAATTATGTTTAATAAGAAAGGCTTTTAATCGATCATACCAAGCTTTTGGGGCTTGTTTTAGACCATAAAGAGCTTTCTTAAGTTTGTAGACATAATTAGGTTTTGCGAAGTCAATGAATCCCGGAGGTTGTGCCACGTAAACCTCCTCATTGATAAAACCGTTAAGGAATGCACTCTTCACATCCATTTGGTATAACTTAAAGTCTAGTGCGCAAGCATAAGCTAAAAGTATTCTTATGGACTCTAGTCTAGCTACGGGTGCATATGTTTCGTCGTAATCAATTCCTTCTTGTTGATTATATCCTTGGGCGACTAACCTAGCTTTGTTTCTAGTTACGACGCCATTTTCATCGAGTTTATTTCTATATACCCATTTTGTTCCTATAATGGTCATATCCATGGGATTTGGGACTAGTTCCCAAACATCATTTGTTTTGAATTGGTTTAGTTCCTCTTGCATGGCCATTACCCAATTTTCATCTTTTAATGCCTCATTTATATTTTTAGGTTCTATTGTCGAAATAAAGCAAAAGAAATTGCTTTTGTCTTGAGCTTGCGACCTAAGAGTTCTTTGATTTAGATTACCAATAACGTTTTCTAGGGGATGAGTTTTAGATTCTTTAATATTTACAATTTGATTATTTTCTAATGAAATGTCTTCAAGATTATTGCCTATGGGTTTTGTTTTACTAACCTCAATAGCTTCTTCTTCGACTAGCTCATCATCTTCTAATGGTGATGTTTTAGGCGGGGGAGGAGTTTCATCGAAAGTTACATTCAACGACTCTTCAACTTTCATTGTTTGTTTGTTAAGTATTATGTAAGCTTTACTATTTTGCGAATATCCTAGGAAAACACCTTCGTATGACTTAGGGTCGAACTTGGTGAGGTAATCCTTTGTATTAAGAACAAAGCATTTACTTCCGAATACTCTAAAATAGTTAAGGTTTGGTTTCCTACCTCTTAACAACTCGTATGGAGTTTTTCCTAAAATACGTCTAATGGAAACTCTATTAATTATATAGGTTGATGTATCGACCGCATTACACCAAAATTTTTGAGGAATGGATTGTTCGTTTAACATGGTTCTACTCATTTCTTGTAGAGTGCGATTTTTCCTTTCTACTACCCCATTTGATTGTGGAGTACGAGGAGCGGAAAAATTGTGAGATATCCCATTTAAATCACAATAGTTTCCGAATTGTACTTCATTATCAAATTCCCGACCATGATCCGTTCTAATTGATACAATGGAACATCCTAATTTGTTTTGGATCATTTTGCTAAATACTTATGAGTCTTTAACTTCCTCGATGAACACTTAGCTACTTTTCCAAGTTATTAGTCGAGGGTGTTCGAGATTCTTAGTTTTCCAAATGCTTACTTCATAGCATTGCGTGAGGACACGGCAATACCTTAGTATGGGGGATTTTGGTATGTGTTTAATTACACATACCTTTTACCTTTAAAAACGAGCTAAAATAACCAAAAACGGACTTAAAATACCAAAAATATGCTTGTTTTGCTAATTGTGTTGTGCAGGAATGGATATCTAAGAAAAGGACAAAAAACGAAGCCAAAACGACAAAACCGGGCTCGGAATGGAAAAGCAGGAAAAAGACAAAGTCCAGTCAAACAAAAAGCCTGAAAAAGTCAACAGAAAGTCAACCCCGACAAGCCCGAAGCCAAAAGTCAAGAAAAACAAGTTAAGGGGCTAAAATTGCCAAATTGGCAATCTTGTTTTAAAAGAAGAAAACAAGAAAAAGAAGAGAAGGGTAAATTCTGCCAATTTGGCAAAGTTAAACCACAAGGGGCAAAATTGCCAATGGCAAGAACTTATACACGCAAGGACTTGTGATGCAATTGGTTATATAACCCTTGAGGGGTGAACCTGCCAAGTCCCAAACCTTTGATACCACAAGGACGAGTGGTGCAACATACCTTATAACCATGAGGGACCAAAAGGGGGCAAATCCCAAACTTGTGCCCTGTCACCCCTAACCTTTTTATAACCCACTTTTCCCGCCCTAGCTCAAAACCCCATTAAAGCTCACGGGTTAACCTCCCCCTTTTTATCCCGTAACCCCCATTAAACCCCAGATAAAACCTTCACCTCCCCTCCACTAAACCCCTAATCCCATTTGGCAATCCCACACTTCTCAATGACTAACCCAACGGCTATGATGATTGTTTTTGAAGAATTGAAGGCCAGGATCAAAGGCTGCTTTCCCCCTCTCATAACAAACACAGGAAGCACAAACCTTGTGCTATAAAAGGGCAGAAGACAGAAATGAAGAGTAGTTTTTTTTAGGTTTTAGATAATTTGTAATTTTAAAGTTTTTCTAAGCTCATTGTAATTTCATTTAAGTTTTACTTCTGTTAAAATAGCCTTGTACTCTTTTAAAGTTTAATGAAAAGTTATTTAAGTTCCATCTAAATTCTGTCCAAAAAAGCTATTTACATTTCTGTTGTTGATAAGCAAAAGGAAGCATGGTCTAAACCTGGAAGAGACCTTGGGTTTTAAGTGTTCAGAATCACAAAGGACTAGGGGTTAGGAACTAGGATTTAGAACCTTGTTCATTTGGACTTTTGTAAGTATTCTTTTACCTCAGTTACTGTAGCACTGCTTATTGGCTTATTTTTAGCTTATTAATGTTCTTTTGTGCTTATTTATGCTCAAGTATGCTTAAGTATGCCTTTTAGTGCTGTCATTTTCATTTTCATGCAATTTGATTGAAAACTGCCTCATTTAGCTTATTCTGTCACTAGCTTATTACCATTTTTAAGTGCTTATTTGTTTGGCTTTTTACCTTTTTATAGTTTAATCTTGCTTAAGTAGTAGTAGTTTTTTAAAATCTTAGCTTAATTCAGCTTTGGTAGTTTTAAAAAAATCAGTTTTAAAATATAAAGGGGTGTTTGGGTTAACAATGAAAACGGGTCAAAAACAAGTATGGTATGGGTTGGGGTCATAAGGTAGATTTAGCTTGAGTGTTTAAGCCTTTTTAACCTGTTTTTCCAAAGTTTCTTTTGTCAAAACCTGTTTTTAAGTTCTTACAAGTGATTTTTGAAACTGTGTTCTTTTTTTGGGTATACAAAAGCTTATTTCATAAGCTCTTGTGTACTTAAGTTGGGGTTTAAAAAGAGTGTCAATATTGTGTCTAAAAAAGTTGTAAACAAGAGCCTTGAGTCCTTTTGACTTGTTGAGTCAAACCTGCCAAAATTTGAGTGTCATTTATAAAGGCAAAAAAGTCCCTTTTTCATTCTCTAAAAAATCAGCAAGTTTAAATGGTTTTTGGATTCTTAAAATTGGTGCACAAGTCCATTTCCTAGTGTACTTAATCTGTTTCAAATACACTTATCTAAACAATTTATAAGATAGTATGAGAAAATAATGCAAAAACAACGAGATAGAGTAATGAACTCAATCCAAAACCACAACGCTTAGGGATTTATAGGGGTTCGGTAACGAGATAAGCAACTCTTCACCCTACTCCACTCCCCGAGCATCTAACTTGAGAATTTTCTTCACTATGTCAACAAGCTCCCTTATGGCGGAGAAAACCGTACACAACTTACGACACAAAGCTAAATGTCGAGTTCTAATCTTAGCTAGAACTAATCTATCACAACACGACTTCACTACTTGTTTCCACAAAATTCACACTTCAAGACATCTTCACAACTCAAGACTTCTTCACAACTTCAAGACTTAACTTCACCCACACTTAATTATATTCACAACTATCTAACACTTACGTGGTAAGATCACCACGATATAACTATTATTACAAAGATCGCCAAGATCTAGCTATACACACAATATATAATTGATTTACCAAATATGTGTTATGAATGCAACAAGCGTTGCAATACACACTTTTTAAGGTGTAATACTTCTTACTTGTGATGGAAATATTCTTCTATTGCCCACTTGAGGACATTAAGCTTGGATCACTTTAGAAATCTAAAGCTTTATGATTTAAATGATCAAAGGTTTTTAGAGAAGATATGTGTGCGCAGTTTTGAGCAAAAGAATGAGTGCAAAAGGTGATGAGAAATAGTGGGGAATAGTCCTAGTATTTACAGGCAAATTAGCAGGAGCGTCAGTTCTATAGGGCGGTCCCTTAAAAGGTGGGCTCGGTCCTTAAAATTAAGGGTGTCGCCCGTGTATTTAGGGGGCCGCCCTAGACTAAGGGCTCACCTAAGTTTGCTCTTTTGTGTAGAGGGAATTTTTGAACTTTTCTATAGCCGTTATAGGTCTGAAAATTTTGAATTTCAAATTCGTTTATTTTGATAAAACATTTCTTTTAATTGTAGAAAATGTTTTGTATTGTTTATAAATTTTATTTTTAAAATATTTTATAAAAGTGTTGAGGTTGAATAAAAATTTCTTTGTATCATAAAAAATGTATTAAGCATTTTATTTATTCATTCCTTGAAGTGATATAAAATTTCGAAATGAAAATTTTACTACTAATTACTTGTTAAGTTTAATTTTACATTGAAACGTTTTAATATTTTGTGATTATCAAAACGTAAAGATGTGAAAAAAATATATTAGTAATGTTTTTAGGCATTATATTTTATCAACAATCTCCCCCTTTTTGATGATACAAAAATTAACTCATATTAAAGTAATATTATTTGTAAACAAGTATTTAGTGAGTTTCATGTCATTCTCTCCCTTTTTGTAGAAACGAAAAGGCATCGGCGTGGTATTTGCTAGTAAAATCACATAATTAAATGATCCCCCTTATGTGTGCTCCCTCGCGTTCGAGGGCACCAAGGAATCTGAGCTTAGTTTCTTGGCTACAAAAACGATGTTTGAATAAACAAATGATTTCTAACACGTAACAAAAAGGAAAGAAAAATATGGACAAGTGCAAAGCAAACATCAAAGCAAAAGATACTTCCATTCCATTGAGGACAATGTGTGTGGAAAAAACACACAAGTATTCAATAAAAAAACAAATATGCTTTAGAGGCATATTAATACATAAATAAAAATCCTAAATAGCCATAGAAGGAATTTTAACTTGCTTACGACACAAAAGGGTTTGACGATTATTTGGAGGCAAGTTACTAGATTAGTTGGTTAGAGAGTTTGGAGTGGAGGCAGTTGTGAAGGGATAATCTTTTTGAACTTTAGATGGTAGATGAGGTCAAGTGAGGAGGAATTCAATCCAATTGAGATCCTCACTTTATAAGCAAAAGGAATTGTCTTTTGGCGTGAATATGCATACAAGGGCAATACCCAACATGGGTTTCAATTGGTTAATGTTGGGGCATGTGTGGTAGGTTTGGAGAATAAGGTGATGATTGGATGTTGTTTTTGTTGTTGAGAGAGATGCATGGCTAAGAGGTTTGATAGGTCTTGTAGTTGATTAATGTCATCAACTAGGCTTTCTCTACTTGGAGATAGAGGTGGTGTGTGTTGAGTTTGGTTGTCACTTTGAGGTGGAGCTTGAGTGTGAGTAACATGTGAATTGATGGGTGAGATGGGAGATGGAGGATGTGAGACAACTTGTGGTGATGTGGGAGTGTCCTTAATGTAAGGATTTGGTAATGCTTGATTGGGGTGATTGTTTTCTTGAGATGGTTCATGATGAGAAGTGAGTGGTTTTGGCATTGGTGTAGGTGAATTTACATTGAGCTCATTGGATGTGTTACAAGGGTTTAGTTTCTTCCTCCAAATGGGGTTCACACTCATTTTGGCTACCCTTGATGGTTTAGATGTGGGTTTGTTAGAAGATGTCATTGGTGAGGATGATTGTGATGATGATGGTTGAGAATGTATTTATAGTGGAGGAAATGTTTAAATTAGGAAAAATGAACATTTAAAGGATCAAATCTAAGAAATGTTTATGAATTTAGGGAAACAGTAGTTAAGTCTAGAGGTATTTGGTCAAAAAGGGATGAAACTACTGTTTTACCCGTCACTGTCTAGGCCGGTCCCCTTAAAGATAAGGGGACCGCCCTTTATGAATTAAGGGGGCCGCCTGCTGCTATTTCCTAGATTTCCCAAAAAAATCGACTTTTCTTAAAATTTTGTGTGAGGGTTTCTGTTTTGGTGGTTAATTTGCAGCAAGTCCATCTTTTTATGGCAATTAAGATTATTTTAGCACATAGCAATTAAGCATTCAACATTCTACATATATATGACAAGTTGTAGGATAAAAATATTTCACATAATTTTGGCATATAATCATATATGAATTGAAGACCAAAAGAATGAAGAGCATATAAAATAGTAACTAGATATAATGCACAAAGAATTTTTCTTGACACGGGGGTTAAGTTAAAAACGAACCAAACTTTTGTGCAAATACTAGTGTGTGCTTAAGTGCGACAAGTGTGGAGTAGCGATTATTTCGACACTAAGACATGTAAAACCTAAGAAATAATCCAAATGCCCTTGATTTAATTTTGCTAAACCAAGATTGTCGAAAATATATATTAAATTATATACTTTTGACAACAAGTAAGAGAACATTATGCATATGTGAAAAATATTTTTAGCATATCTCAACAATATATGAAAATTGATTTTCATGTGCTCCTAGTTGTGAGAAAGACTTTTTAGAAAATAATAAATTGAGACTATTGTATATATGATAATGAGATATGCATTTAGATAGAAGAATTTGTAAAAGTTTTCTTATAAACTTTTCTCAATCTTATGTTTTTGTGTAATATAGAAACCTAGACACAGAGAGAGAAAAAAATATTTTAGTCAGTCAGGTGGGTGGTCCCCTTAAAGTCTGGTCGGTCCCCTTAAAATTAAGAGGGTTGCCCTTTATGAATTAAAGGGGCTACCCCCTGTTAAAAAAAATATCTTATATTTTTGACAAATGTTCATTGAGATATCATTTCTTTATTATGCCGAAAACTTAAATCAATATGCTCCATCATCCTAGACCTAACGTAAGTAAGTTTAAAAGGCTCAACGATTAAGTGGTTTTAGTTTAGAATATCGCAAGTTGTCTTCCGATGATGACCATTTATATAGAGATATTTCCTTTTTGAACATTATCGCTAAGGAAGTTATGCGAAATCTCAATGTTTATTGTTTCGTGATGTTGAAGCCGGGATTCTTAAGTATAAGTCTATGCCACCTTGTGTTATCAACACATTATTAGAATGTCATCCTAAGTCTAACACCATAGTCTATGAGAGCTTGTTTCATCTATAGAGCTTGTTAACATGCCTTTCTGGCGCTTACGTATTCCGCTTCGGTTGTGGAGATGGCAAGAGCGGTTGCTTCTTCGAAAACCAAGATGTTAGACAACATCCCAATAAACATGTAAATCCCCACTATGCTCTAGCGATCTACGTAATCCCCGCATGATCCGAATCCGCATATCACTATTGTTTCTATGCCGGACCCCTTAGGATACCATAATTCCAAGTGCGTAGTGCCTTTAATGTATCAGAAGATACGTTTAACCGCTTCTAGGTGAGAGGTTTTAGGATCCTCTTGAAAGCGGGCACAAAGGCAAACACTAAACATGATACCGGGTCTACTTGCCGTTAAGTATAATAAACTACCTATCATGCCTCTATATTTTGTATTATCTACGGACTCACCTACGTTCATCTCTTCATGAGTTTGGTGTTATCCGCGTAGACATAGGGGTTTTAAATGGCTTAAGTCTTCTGTCCAAATATCTTAAATGCATATCCTCATATAATTTTGATTGATTAAAAAAAATATTCCATCATCTAATTGTTTTATTTGTAATCCTAAGGAAAAATTTATTTTCCCCCCATCATACTCATTTTCCCGAACTCAATCATGCATGATCTTGGAAAAGTCCCATCACATATTTCTTGACAAGTTGATCCGATATAATTGTCATCAATAATATATTTGGCAATAATGATATTGAGTCTTTCATTTTAGTGAAGAGTGTGTTTATATACCATTCCATGGAGTAATTATGTTTAAAAGAAAGGGCTTTAATTGATCGTACCAAGCTTTTGGGGCTTGTTTTAGAACCATAAAGAGCTTCCTTAAGTTTAATAGACATAACTAGGTTTTGCGAAGTCAATGAAACCCCGGAGGATGTCTGCCATGTAAACCTCCCACATTGATAAAACCGTTAAGGTATGCACTCTTCACATCCATTTGGTAACCTTAACGTCTAAGTGCGCAAGCATAACCAAAGTATTCTTATGGACTCTATTCTAGCTACGGGTGCATATGTTTCGTCATAATGCAATTCCTTCTTGTTGATTTATAACCTTGGTCACTAACCTAGCATTGTTTCTAGGTTTACGACACCATATTCATCGAGTTAATTTCTAGATACCAATTTTGTTCCTATACTGTGTCATATCCATGGATTTGGGTCTAGTTCCCAAACATATCATTTGTTTTTAAATTGGTTTTAGTTTTCTCTTGCATGGACCCATTACCCAATTTTTAAATCTTTAATCCTCATTTATTTTTTATGGTTCTAATGGAAATTAAGCAAAAGAACTTGCTTTTGTCCTTGAGCTTGCTACCTAGAGAGTTCTTTAATTAGAATTACCAACAACCGTTTTCTAGGGGATGAGTTTTAGATTCTTTAATATTTATAATTTGATTATTTTAATGAGATGTCTTCAAGATCATTGCCTATGGGGCTTTTGTTTTACGAACCTCAATAGCTTCTATCTTCGGCTAACTCCAATTCATCTGTCTAATGGTAAAAGTTTTAGGCAGGGGAGGAGTTTCATCGAGAAAGTTCACATTTCAACGACTCTTTATACTTTCATTGTTTCTTTCAAGATGACTGTGTGTAGCGAAGACGGCCCATGCATTAGTGTCGAGAAGTAGGGGAAAACAAAAGATAAGTATTACGGTAAGTTGATTTTGGATTTGGGTAATGAAGTGCGATCTAGTGTGGAAGAAGGAGCGACTGCAATGGAGAATCTGGTTAGAAAGCTTGGTAATGCTGAATGAAATATGCATGAAATGTAAAGAAGTTGAAGAAGGAACTGGAAGAAGCAAGGTTTAGCAACACACTTCTTCGTATGCAGAACGAACGGGTCGAGAGAGATCTTTATTGGACTAAAGTTCAAGCTCATGAGTTGTACCGAGAAATGATTCGTAAGGGAGTTGTGTTAAAGAAAGACCGAATGAGGCTATCGATGTTCTGGTTGAAGATGAGGAGAGTCCATCATCTGAGCCGCGGGGATCCCCTCGTGACTCTTAGTAGTTTAGTTTCATTAGGTAGTATCTTAATAGTGTATCACTAAACAGGAATCCTCAGTTAGTAAACTTGCTATGCTATTGGTTATGTAATGATTGTATCAATTGTGACACAATGCAACTATGTATTAACTCTTTTGTGCTGAATAATAAATGACAAACTTTTAATTACTACTTGAAGTGGTGTGACAGTGGGTTGTGATTGATTTGTCTTTATACCTGTTATAAGTATAATCGATTTAATGAATGTTTATCAAGTGTTTTCTGTGTAACGTAACATAACCACGTCACCAAAGTCTGCACCTTTGACTCAAGCTGCCGTTCGGCGAATGATCAAAGAAAGTGTCGATGCCGCTATCGCTGCTGAGCGGGCAAGACAAGCGAATGCCGAGAATAATGCTAGTGGATCTGGACAAGCTATGGGTCAAGTTACCGCACCTGTTGTTCGAGAATGCACTTTTGCTGGATTCATGAAGTGTAACCCTGATAATTTCCCTAGTACCGAAGGAGCTTTTGATCTTAGGAGATGGTTTGAGAAAACGAAAATGACTTTTGGGATAAGCGAGTGTGCGGAAGATAAGAAAGTTAAGTTTGCTGCTGCTACACTGCGAGGACCTGCACTGACTTGGTGGAACTCTAAAGTCGTAATTTTGGGACTAGATGTTGCTAACCAAATGGGGTGGACTGAGATGAAGAAATTGATGACAACAGAGTTTTGTCCTGCTGAAGAACTGCAAAGAATGGAAAACGAGTTGTGGAACCTGAAGGTCAAGGAGTATAACATGGTGGCTTATACTCAAAGATTTAATGAGTTAGCCTTGATGTGTCCAAGAATGGTCGAGCCGGAAAGTGCGAAAATTGAGGCTTACATCTGATGGATTGGTCTGATAACATCAGGGTTAAGTTACGTTCCTTCTAAGCCTACCAATTTGAATGAAGCTATGCGTATGGCACATAAGTTGATGGAACAAGAGTTGCAAGCTAGAAATGAAAGGATTCTTGAAGGAAATAAGCGAAAGTGGGAGAACTTTCAAAGTGGAAACAGTCCACAAGGATAACTCACGCCAATCTTCGCAGAATAATCAAAAGCAAGAGAGCACGGGAGCTATGACTACTACTACGAATGAAGGAAAGGTGTCTTCTGGATCACTTCTTGTGTGTGAACGTTGTTTTACTCGCCATGTTGGTCAATATACGATCAAGTGCCACAAGTGTGGAAAGATTGGGCACAAAGCGAGGTATTGCAAGGAAAAGAATGTTGCTATGGGTGCAAACGCTCAGCCCATTTGGACTTGTTATGATTATGGTGAGCAAGGTCATACGAGGAACTGATGCCCAAAGAAGGTTAAGCAAGAGGAAGTTGGAGAATCTCGAGGCCGAGCTTATGCGATTAAGGATGCTGAGTCGCAAGGTTCGAATGTGGTTACGAGTACGTTATTACTCAATAACCGCTATGCTTCTAGTTTAATTTGATTCTGGTTTTCGATAGGTTTTGTTGCACACTAAGATTTTAGTTCCAGCTTGATATCGATCCGGATAAAATAAATAACCATTTACGAGGTAGAGTTATGCTTATGGAATGGATAGTAGTACGAGACACCGTTTTTAAAAAGGTTGCCACTTGAATTTAGTGAACCATCTTTTGAAAATCGATCTCGATGCCGATTGAGCCTAGGTATTTCGACATTATTATTGGTACGGAGTGGCTTGCAAGCACGATGCCCAATATCGTATGTGGTTAGAAGGTTGCTCAAATCCTGATACGGTAACGAACGTTGAATCGAAAGTGACAATGGTATGTCCCGACTAAAGGTCATATCTTGTATTAAAGCCTGTAAGTATATCGAACGAGGTTGTCATTTGTTTTTGGCACATGTGACTGAGAAGAAACCGAAGGAGAAGCGATTGGAAGAGGTGCCTGTAATTCATGACTTTCCTGAGGTGTTTCCTGATGATTTGCGCGAAACCTACCACTTGCTGAGGCAAGTAGAATTTTGAATTGATCTGGTACCAGGGGCTGCACCTGTTGCACATGCACCGTATCATTTGGCACCGTCTGAGATGAGAGAGTTTCAGAGAAATTTTGAGAGCCGTTGGAGAAAGGATTTATTCGTCCTAGTTCATCACCGTGGGGAGCATCGGTGTTGTTCATGAAAAAGAAAAATGGGTCTTTTTGAATGTGTATTGATTACCACGAATTGAACAAGTTGACTGTCAAGAATTGTTATCCTCTCCCGAGAATCGACGATTTATTTGATCAACTTCAAGGTTCGAGCGTGTATTCCAAGATCGATCTGCGATTAGGATATCATCAGCTTTGCATTAAAGAAGAGGACATTCTAATTACTGCATTTAGAACTCGGTATGGTCACTTTGAGTTTCAAGTAATGCCGTTTGGATTGACCAATGCGCCTGCTGTATTCATGGACTTGATGAACCGAGTATACAAGCCATATATTGATAAGTTCATCATTGTGTTTCCGATGATATTTTGGTTTATTCTAAGTGCGCGAAGAAGAGCATGGAAAGCATTTAAAGACTATTTTGAGTTGGCCTTAAAAATGAGAGAATTGTATGCCAAATTTTCTAATGTGACTTTTGGTTGGATTCAATACAATTCCTTGGTCACGTGATTGATCGTAATGGTGTTCATGTTGATCCTGCAAAGATCAAAGCCATTAGGAATTGGGCTGCACCGACGACGCCAACTAAAGTGAGACAATTTTTAGGATTGGCTGGATACTATCAGAGGTTTATTAAAGGTTCTCTTTGATTTCTAAGCCGGGACATACCATGACTCAAGAAAGATAAGAAATACGAATGGGGTAAGAAGAAGAACTGAAAGCATTCTAGTTGTTGAAACAAAGTTGTGTAGTGCACCAATCTTAGCGTTGCCCGAAGGAATGAAAGATTTCATAGTTTTTGATTGCTATGCGTCACTAAGTGTTATGAAGCGTGTTGATTCCAACGGGAAAAGTGATAGCGTATGCTTCTCGACATTTGAAGATCCACGAAGATAAATTTACACTACTCATATTGGAGTTGGGAGCCGTTGTTTTTGCTCTTAGGTTATGGAGACATTATTTGTATGGAACGAAGTATGTGGTTTTCACCGATCACAAGAGCCTACAATATATACTGAACTAGAAAGAGCTTAACTTGAGACAACGTCGCTGGATTGAGTTGTTAAGTGATTATGATTGTGAGATTCAGTATCATCCTTGAAAATCAAATGTAGTGGCTGACGCCTTAAGTCGGAAGGAAAGGATTAAGCCCATACGTGTTTGAGCTTTGATGATGACTGTTTCACAACGATCTTGACCTAAGTAAAATCCACGAAGCACAAAATGAATCGATCAAGAAGAAGAATGTGAATCCAAAAATTTAAGGACATTTATTAAGCAAATAAACGAGTTTAACCCCGATGGAATGCGTATGTTTTGTGAAATCGTGTTAAGTTGCCGCGATTCGGTAGATGAGGGATTTGATTAAGCACAAGTCCCCCGCATAAGGGCCAAGTATACTATCCATTCGGGATCGGACAAGATGTATCAAGATTTGAAGCTGTTGTATTGGTGGCCGAATATGAAAGCTGATATTGCCACGTATGTTACTAAGTGTCTGACTTGTGCGAAGGTTAGAGCTGAGCATCAAAAACCGTTTGGGTTTGCTCAACAACCTGAATGACCTATTTGGAAAGATGGAAAGGATCACTATGGATTTTGTTAGTGGACTGCCTAGAACGCCTAGTGGGTATGATATGATGTGGGTCATTGTCGATCGATTGACCAAATCAGTTCATTTCCTATCGACGAAGAAGACTGATACTCTGGAGAAACTCACACAACTTAAATTGAAGTAATTGAGTGTTTAAACAAGTGTTCAAATTTTGATCATTTCTCTCTGGGAATCGAGACAACCATTTTCACGTCTAGATCTGGAGATTCGCTTCAGAAGGCGTTAGGGACAAATTTGGATATGAGTACCGCTTACCACCCTCAAACAGATCAAAGCGAAAGGACTATACAAACGCTGAAAGATATGTTGCGTGCATGCGTGATTGATTTTGGAAGTAGTTGGGATTGCCATTTGCCATTGGTTGAGTTCTCATACAACAATAGTATTTATCACGCAAGTATCAAAGTCCACCACATTCGAGGGCTTTGTTATGGACGGAAATGTATAATAGCCTGTCTGCTGGCGTGAGGTTGGAGATAGTCACCCTTACCGGTCCGAGAATTGATTCGTGAAATGACCGAGAAGATTGTTCAAATTAAGATCTGCTTGTTAACTGCCCGTAGTCATCAAAAAAGCTACGCGGATAGAAGAACTAAACCATTGGAATTTAAAGTAGGCGATGTAGTACTGCTCAAGGTATCACCGTGGAAGGGCGTTGTGCGTTTTGAAAAGCGCGGAAAGTTGAGTCCACGTTACATTGGGCCATTCAAGATTCTAGCTAGAGCGGTCCCTATTCTATACTTGGAAAAACGCAGAAGAGTGACAGGGATTCATAGTACTTATCATAGTTTTGAATCCTCAAGAAATGCTTAGCGGAAGGCGACATTATTGTTTCGATGGACGAGATTCAACTTGATGATTAATTTGGATGATAGAAGAGCCAATGGAAATTGTTGAACGAGAAGTCAAGCTCTTATAGCAAAGTCCGAATACCTATCGTTAAAGTTTGTTGGAATTCGCAAAGAGGTCCAGAATTTACTTGGGAACGTGAGGATCAGATTAAGAATAAGTACCCTCATCTCTTTACGAGTAATGATGAATGGAGAAAGAGTGGATAAGTCGAGCTGAGCACCGGGACGACGCTCCCTAAAGGAGGGGAGAATGTAACAACCTGAGTTTCAGGTCAACGTTTATCCTGAGCTATGATAATTATTTTACTATGTAATTTATTTTTGGTCGTTTATGCTATATAAGGTTTTGGTGAAAAATTCTATTTATTGGTAACTGTTTACAAGCCGTGATTGATTACTATTTGTTTTAGCGTCCCGAGAAAAGTTAGAAAAATTTATATTTTTGCTCCGAGAGTGTGATTATTTTATTTTTGAATTTTATGGCTTTTCTCCGAGTTTTTGTAAAAAGCGTGTCAAGAATCGAGGTTTACGTGATTTAACATTTTATTAAATGTTTTAAAATAAATTTATGGTACGAATAAAAACTATTTAGGATGTGGTTGCGACCGAGTCTTTGGACAGACATAAAACACAAGAAAAATAACTTTGTACTAGTTTAGAAAGACTATGAGACGAAGGGACTAAAAGTGGCAAGTGAATTAAACTATTACCCCTATATAAGGACACACACATATACATTTTTACATTTTATAAAAAAATTCATCTCTTGTCTTCTCCTTTTGAACCCACGACCGGCCACCACCCAAACACCATCACCGTCGCCGGATTTTGACATGCAATACAATCCGATTACATTTTCTTAATCCTCTTATCAAGACCTACATATCCCACTAAAAATATTACAAATGCAATAGGTATTTTGTGAAATAGAAATTGGGATGAGTTCTTAATTTGATTAAAAAGAGTTTAATCAAGGTTAATTAGTGTGTCTTGCAGAGTGGGTTTTGTTGAAAAAGGTTTTGATTTTGTTGTGTGGGTTGCGTCCGAACTCGAACCACAAGGGGGAAACCAAAACAAGTTTTTGTGTTGATTTCTATTGTGTCAAGCTTGTTTGTATAGAGTTCATTTAAGCTTGTCGAAATATTATTTTTACTTATATATTGCGTGCTATATATATGTGCAATAAAGAGCAAGTGCAAAAATTATTGAAAGTATATTTGATTATTGATTGAAGTTTGATGGTTTTAGTATACATAAATAGGCTAGTTAAACATGTTTTGATGGTTGTTTGAAGTCAAAAATGATGTTTTAAGGGGTTGTACTTGTCAAGTTTGACCAGAAAGTTTGACCGCGCCGTAGCATGTCGAGAAATTTTTGAAAGTTATTTTCGATATTGAAAAGTGATAGAGTTCGCCTGTAGCTACGTTTCGCTAGGTGCCTCGTCGCGCAACTATTAATAACGAACGTTTTACGGCCAAATTAAGATTGGTAATTTTTGGTGTAAAAAGTCAACTACGAAGTTTGACTTTTGAAAGTTAAACTTGCGTATACTTTTGAATATGGTTTATAATGAGCAAAGGGTTTGTAATGTTAGTTAATTAATGATGAAATATGAAGTTCGGATTATATTATCCTTACTATTCTGTAACTTTCAAAAAATAAAACTTTTTATGGTAAACGAAGCTAACACAACTGTATTGTTGTACATTTGGTGGGTGCTCGAAGTAAAATGTTTTGCGTGGCACTTGTAGATATGTAGTATAGATTATATATACGTAATAGTTACATAAATATATATATAAGTATGCATTATATGAATTATTTTACTTTTAGTCACGTACCGCTATATATGTATTATATAGGTCACGGTTGAGATGTGAAGTTATTTGCACTTGTTGATTTGATTGAATTGGAATTTTTTAATTAAGGTGAGTTCATAGCCTCGCTTTTAAATCTTTTGATTGTTTTATAAACCCGCGAGGGGGATACATGTTTTTGTTTTATAAATCGAACCCATATGATTTTATGGTATGCTGGACCCGATTATGAGACTGTTTTCCGCATAAGTAGCTTTGTCGAAGTACCTTATTTCATGATATGTTAATTGCCTTGCGAGGTGAAGCTAATGCATTAACAGATCTATTGGGTTTGACAACCCCGCCATAGTCTGAATCCATTGAACACCTTGTCAAACGAACGTTTTGTATTTAGAGGTAGTAGGTATATGACAATAATACCTTGTTCTGGGGCAAATTAACAATGAAAAGGATATATATATTGTTAACCGTTCGTTTTCATGAGCTTATAGCATGAAAGAAAAGAGGATGTTATACATTGTATCCGATGCAAATATTTCCCGAGAACTAATTATGTGTTCAAAGATTATTACTTATTGATTATTTTAAACTCTATGAATTTCACTCACATTTTGTTGAATGTTTTAAACATGTTTTATCCCAAGTAACACAAGAAAGAAGGCAACGATGGTGGTAGAGGTGTCGTGCTGAGATGATTTGGTGAAAGACTACTAGTTTGTTTCCTGGTCTTTAACAAACTATTGTCTTAATGTGTTTTAAAACAATGGCTTAAATTTGAAAACAATTGTCTATTCAAATGTTGTAATGGTTGTGGTTACGATTCCTATGGGGACCTAAACGCATTTTTCTCTGATCAAATAATGGAACACATGTTTGTAAAACCTCTCATTTGGGTCGTTTTCTATTATCTTGGTGTATTGTGTATTTAGTAAGACCCATTGTAATTTCTGATGCTCAATCTAAACATGGGGGTGTTACACTAATAATGTGATTGATCAAAGTGTTCAAGAGATACAGTATTCTAAACAACCCGCTTTTGTTAACGATTTAGATATTAAAATTACAAGTGATAGCAATATCATTTCTTATGATCAATATGTGAAAGAAAACGAAAGTAAAGTTGTTCAAGGTACTACTTCCCCTAAATAACAAGATGCAATGATAATGTCTATAATAGAGGAAATGTCTAATCAAGTAGCAAAATGCAATGCGGTTAATCAGGAAAATAAGACTGTAAATGAATCATTAATCGCTGAGCTTGAACGATACAAGGAACATGGCAAAAATTTTGAGGAAAGACAAAATTTTGATTTAAATGATCTTGAAAAATATATTGATTATCAAATGTGAGGTATAATCGTTCATCAAAATGCAAAGGTTGCAGATTTTGAAAAACAAATTCATACGTTAAAATTGCAACTTTCTGCAAATGTTGAAAGTCACAAGAATTTGTCAACAACCGTTGAAGTTTTGAAAAAGGAATCAAAAGAAAAACAAGATAAGTATATTGAAGAAATAATTGATTTGGAAAAGAAAAAGAAAGCTTTTGAAAATATTGTTTTCAAACAAGGTCAAACTGTGCAAACAATGCATATGTTAACGAAACCTCAAGTTTTTTATGATGAAAATCACAAACGACTCTTTAGTTATACAAAATCCTTTGTACTTTACGCGATCTCAGTGAAAACAACCAGCGGTGTATTATGGTCAATACCGTCCTTAAGAAACATGATCCATTGTCTGTGATGATTATAAAGATTACTTTAGATTTAGCACAAGCACAAGCTAAAATAATGAGAATCAAAAATGATCCGCCTTGTGAGAAGAGAAAAGATGTGAACAATCAAACCCATTGATTTGTTCAACTGAATGAATGTAAAGAAATTTTGTTTCCTAAAAAATAACTATCTATAGAATAAGCTTTTTGGTTACCAAATTCAAAAACAGCTTTTGAACATAAACCGGTTCAACCAAAACCAATTCAAATTGTTCTTCCTCGTAAACTTTCATCTATAAGTGTGGTCAAAAATATTTTTTTGAAAATGAAAAGTCAACTTAATGATTTTGACAACATCATAAAAGTCAAAACTAAAGTAACTAGTCAGAATGAAGGGACTCGTGGATTTAAACACATTATAAAAGCGTTCGAAAAAGACATTATTCCATTTGTCAAATCCTTAAGAGAATCTTTCATAACTTTTGACCAAGGTCTTTTCAAAGAAAATAACGAATTGAAAGCGGGTTTTTAACCAAATGGAAACCGAGGTTGAATTTATACTCAGCCGGCTTGGAATGAAGAGCATGTCTATGGAAACATTAAAAAGTCTTGCAGAATGTGACAAAGAGTAATGGTGGAATCTTGTCAGCCTTAATTATATTAAGTCAATCAAGAATATTTTCGGTCATCTTAGTTAGTATATATCTTGTATTGTAATAGGCTGGTCGGGTTTAACAGGCTTGGACTGTAATCTAATATTGTCCATGTTTCGGGCTCTTAGCCCACCAAATGCCAAGCCCGGCTCAACAAGGAAAGCCCATGAGCCTCTTAATGGCCTTGGACTATAAATACACTCTCCATGTGATGGAGAGTGTATGTTGTTCATTTTCATGTGTGTGTTTTACATGTAAAAACCCTTCGCCCTCCTTTCTTCTCTCTAATATATTCTTCCTTTTTCCCTTCTCTCTTTTATAGCTTATTGCTTATTCGGCTTATTGTTATTGTTGTGAAGTGGATATTATTTGGGATAACATTTGGTATCAAGAGCCTTAGATGGGTTTAGTGTTCAATTTGTGGTTGTTGTGTTTTAGCTTATACGACAAATTTTTTGATCTTATAAAAAGTTTCAAAGCTTATTTTCTATTATACTGTTCAATCTAGACCATAAACTCTTAAATTTTTAACTGTTTTCATCAAACCATAATTAGTTTTTCTTACATGATAGTTCAGGGCTAAAGTAAAATGGGTTATAATAGTTTTTTTTTAAAGCTCTATTTTATAAGCTTATTGGATCGCGAATGAAACCTTCGAGTTTATTATATTTTCTTGCTTATTAATATATAAAAGTTTCAAGATTAATAGCTTTTTACAGCTTTTATAGAGCTATTCTGTTTCGCTAACTTTTCAGCTTTATTAGGTAATTTTTACTCATTTTTGTTAAAACATATAGCAAGTCAGCTCAAACTCAATTTCACATGGAAAATCTACAAAAGTTATAAACCTATATTCTTTCAATTGGTTGTCCATATGTGTGAAATTGAGAGGGAGCCAAAAGAAAAAGTTCCCATTAATTCATGGCTATATAGATTTCACATTTTTTCTTCCCATGAAACTTCTAAATGTCTTAAATTTTAATCAATTGGTATGAAAATACTAAAAGATTAGTTATTTGCATAAGGGGAGATAATGTGATTAAAATGTGATCTAGAAAGTTATGATCTTTAAGACTCTAAGTGCGTAACTCTTTCCTCTATTTCAAAATTTGAATATCAATGCACATGTGTAGGGGGAGCATTTCAAAAGAAAGAAACTCTCAAAGTGTTAAACATTTTGATTTCTATCAAACACTTTGATTGATTTTTCAATGGTTTTATGGTTTCGATCTCTATACCCAACAACCAATTAACCTATGTCGTTGATAAAAGTCATAGGGTGGTTAAGGTTAAGGTATAAGTCCTATGATCAACCCAAACCAGAAGTATCTACCTAAGGACACTTCTGTGAGTTAGAAATAGCCATTCCTTATGGTATGATTATGATATAATTGAGAATTCGAAGTGTTACAAAATATTTTCATAAGAAACACTTAGACTGACTTTTCAAATCAATTTTCTCTTTATTACTAACTGTTTCATTACAGGATATCTTAAAGATGGAGATGGAGATGGAAATTCGCAGCACCTCAGATATCAAGTGAATAACCGAATGCTCAGACACGACCTACACTTGTTATGATGTTATGAAAGACCTCATAAAGGTGTCAAAGCTTCCGCAAACTCTGATGTCATGTATTTCTTCACAAGTGCACAAGATGGCGATCCATTACAAGATGATGTAAGATTATGTTTGGGCGATGATCTCAAGAAAGCTCAAGATCACAGTCAAAGACAAGTCTAAGATGAATCAAAAGATCACTATCCCAAATGTACAAGATATCAAATGTCTACGAGCTAAAGACTGAAGTGATTAAGTTTGGTATTTTCAGGGGTGACCTCCCTTAGGGGGAGATTGTTAGATATTAGAAAAAGACTCGGTCACCCCGTGTATTTTACTGTTTATTATAGCTCGTAGTTTAATAGTTAATAGTACGTTTTTCGGTATTAAGTCGGGTACTAATACCCGGTATATTGTAAGTACTATATAAGCCTCTTCCAACTTTGGAAGAGGCAAGCTAGTCATTTATTTTCTTTTCATATAGAAACACATTTTCTCTCTCTAGAAAACTCTCTCATGTGTTTCTCTCTCTAGAAACTAGCCAAATCCAAGAATCGACCCCGTGTTATGATATATGATATACCATAGAAAGATAGTAACTATCCGATTCACTCTTACCGTGTTGTCTGTTTTGAGACGTTCTAGTAATGAGAACAGGTTAGTACAGCCACGAAACCCTATCAAGGAGATTCTTTGAATCTACCTGATCACATGTATAGTATTTATACTATAAAATGGGAAACCGGTGGTTATTGCAACCTAAAATCGATGAATGACAAAGACATATCGTCCATATCTGCTATTTATTATTTACATTCAAATACAGGTACAAACGTCGGTGTTGCAGCCTAGTTCCAGCTAAGTCGGATTCATTACCACATGCTCATGCTCAAGCTTTTAAGGTCAAACATTAAGCATTAAGACTATTACTGCTAAACAAGAATGTTATCGGTCAGAAATCTTAAAGTTCATGTCATAATACTCTTCTGTAACTTTGATAGTTACGAATTTCCTCAATGTCATCAAAGATCTTCAAAGTCAATCAAGATAGGGGAGATTGTTAGCCTAATGAAGAAGAGGAGATTGTGAGCTTTCAAGACAAGTATGGGCATGTCGGTAAAAAGCACAAGTTGATCAAGAAAGTTAAATCAAGGTGATTCAAGACAAGGAGATGATATAAAAATTAAAGATCTCAAGCACTCAAAGTCAAAAGACGAAGGCTCATGATCAAGATCACAAAGCATGAGAGAACAAAGCCATTACAAACAAGAAAAGACGAAGACAAGACCGAAGACGACAAAGCATAAAACTCAAATCAGATCTTTAACATCAGGGGAGACAAAGTCAAATCAAGATAACCTCAACATTAGGGGAGATTGTTAGCCTTAATTTTATTAAGTTAAACAAGAATGTTATCGGTCATCTTAGTTTTTGTTAGTCTTAGTTTGTAATAGGTTAAACGGGTTTAACGGGCTTGGACTTTAAAGCTAATATTGTCCATGTATCAGGCTTAAAACCCAACACAAGCTAAGCCCGACCCAAGATAGAAAGCCCAACGCCAAGGAAAAGGCTTGGACTATAGATACCCTTTTACCTCATGTGGTGAAGGGTGTTGGTTGGTCATTTCATGTATGTGCTTTCATATGTGTAAAGATCCTCCACCTCATTTCTCTCTTTAATACATCTTTCCCTTTTCCATCTCTCTTTTCTCTTATTTTTGGTTTGGCTTATCTTAGCTTATTGCTTATTCTTATTGTTGTAAAGTGGTTTATATTTAGGATAACAGTTTCTGTTAACACAGAGCATATATACATGTATCTAATAAAAATATATAACTGCTAAGACACTTTTGATATAATTACCCTGAGAAATTGATTTTCCAAAAAAAATGCAACTAAGTAATTCAATTTCTGGTACCTCACTTTTGATATATTAATATATTTCTATATATATAATATTATATATATAGATTTATATATATAATAATATTATATATATATAGTATATATTTATTATATATATTTATATGTATATATATATATGTATATATATATATTATATTATATATATATATGTATAGTATGTATGTATATTATGTATGTGATGTATTGGTATATGTATGTATCGTATATGTTATGTAATGTTTATGTTATGTTTATGTTTGTATGTTATGTATGTATATACTGTTATATATATTTATAATATTTATATTATATTATATATATATATATATATATATATATATATAGGTATATATATATATATATATGTATATATATATATATTTAAAATATATTAGGTATAATATATATTATATTACCTATATATATATATATAATATATATATATTATATATATATATACTATACATATATATATATATATTTATATATTATATACTATATATATTACATATATATATTAATATATAGATATATAACATTTACAATTATACATTATATATAGATATATATATATTTATATTATATTTATATATATTATATATAGGTTTATATGTGTATATGTATATGTATTTATGTATTATGTGTATGTATATGTGTATCTTATCTATTTATTATTTATACATATACATATATATTATTTATTATAGGTTTATATGTGTTATGTATATGTTTATGTATATGTGTAATGTTTTTTTGTATTATATCTATATATATATTTTATATATATATATATATATATATATATATTATTATATTATATCATATACATATTTTATATCGCGTGTTCATGTCGTGTGTTACTAGCATAGTACACGCGCAAATTAGCCGTTTTGCACTTTAAAAATTGAAAAAATTTACATTTCATATATTATTATATATATATTATATTATTTATATATAATATATTTATATTTATATATATATATATATACTCGGCATACATGCATGTTTTTTTTTTGCTCTTTATATCTCGAGTGTATAGAAAACATTACTGCATATGCCTATGAACAGCCAAGTCTTTTAGAAGCATCCTCGAATGTTAAAGCCTGTTTTTTTGTTAGGGTTTTTCACAAGAAGAGACGAACTTTTGATATACATAGTACCTAAAAAAATATAAAATAATTTACAAATTTATCTTAAAAGAGAATTTATTTAAGCATGAAATTATTGTTTTTAATTATTAGTCATAACTTTTGGCTTACTCCATTGGTTGAGGTGTTTGGTTGTGTGTTCGGATCTTGTAAGGGACATAATTTAAAAAAAAACGAATGTAAAAACAATGAATTTTAGCAAAAAAACCCTGATGACATGGCTTGATGTGTCATGCCTCCACTTATATATAATGTGTGTATATATATATATATATATATATATATATATTGTTAGTTCTATATTTTATTTTTTATATATATATATAATATTGTTGATCCCACTTGAATAGATTTTGCTTAGCTTGTAAAAGGAATAGTTGTAATGAATAAATACAAGACAACTATGGTAGAAACTTTGATTGAATATATCAAAGACTATGCGGAATCTAGTCAATAATACTAAGAAGAATAAGCAATGAAACAGTAATGAGTAAGATTGTATAATACCAAAAATTCAGCTTCAATATAAAACGAACACCCTTGATAGTGTTAGGGTTTACTAAACCTTAAAGCTATGAATATCTAAAAATGCATCTAACATTATGCCCTAGGACCTCCTTTTATACACCAAGGAGTCATACAAGGCTTACAATACTTTCCTATGTTATCATGATCTTTTCTATAAACAAACGTAATCTCTTAAACAAATAAGTTATACATATCTTCTTTACAGATAACTAATACTTATCTTCAAAAGTATTCTTGTTCTCCAATCAATCTTTATGTCTTCTCTGATAAGTCTTTGATCTCATCTCTGTCAGCATAATCCTTCCAGCAGTAGTAATCACTCAGCAGTTGTAACTGAGCACATGCAGTATTAACTACTTAGAAGTTTACTCTAGCAGTACTAACATACACTAGTAGTACTAACTTTTGTACTAGCAGTAGTAACTACTTAGTCTATTTTCAGTCTTCATCTCTGAGCAGTCTTAACTTCTACTAGCAGCAATAAATTTATACTAACAGTACTAATATATACTAACAGTAGTAACTACTTAGCATAATTTTCATTAGTATTACCAGCAGTACTAAGTTATGCTTGACATCACTAATATATACCTGAGCAGCAGTAACTCTAAGAATATATGGAAGTCTTTTAATCCCAACATATATATATATATATATATATATATCAAAATTTGATGCCTAGTGTGTGTCTATATGCAACATATGTAGAGCTGTGATTATCTTGACTCTCAAAATAAAACCTACGAGATAACCTAAACACTCCTTTATTCACTTTCGCTCAACCGAGTGTGTCAAAAAAATATACACTAGTTAATATATTTAGGCAACAATCATGAGTTCATCATGTATGCATGAAAATTAGTTTTTAGAATGTATTAACAATCCGAGAAAATATTTTTATGATGTTCCTAGTCGTTTGAAAATTTTCAAAAACGAAATTGGGGTTTTTGTATAATTCAAAGTTTTCCAAACACGCTCAATCATGCAAAATCTACATCTACGGGAAGCATATTTGTTATACCTTGTATAATCCTAGTCCTAATTATGCAAAAACAAAAGAAAATTTCCAAATTTGATTTTGTGCTAAATCGAACATTGGCTCAAGATTGAAAGAGGTAATGATGAAATTACTTACAATTTATGTTGTTTATGATGATATATGTGCTAATCCTTAAGGATTTAACCTTGAATTTGAGTTTGGAAGTGTATTTTGGGTTTTGGTGGTTGGTTTTGTCGCACAGCAGCAACAGGAAGAACCAAGGGGTGTTTAGTTTTGTGTTTTGTAAAATTTAAAAAGAAAACATGGTATTTGGTTAAATCAGGTGACGGTCCCAGATATATATGGGACCGTCCTACATAAATCAGGGATCGTCCCATTTAATCAGGGACCATCACCTGATGTTGGACTTTGGGTTTTGTTTTTGACGAATTTTACGTAGGAGTGACATTTTAATTTGCATTTTGAGAATTAAAAATACTTAAATATTTCGGATAAAATAATTAAGTTGTCGAGTGAAAAAGTGTGGATTTAATTTTCTATATTAATACAAATAATGTTTAAAAACGTTATTTATATTTTTCGACCACTCTACGTTTTGAAGATGACAAAATGTAAAAATGTCTACGATAAAAATAAACGTTTACACGTTATTAGTCGTAAATTTCCATTTCAACGTAAATCACTTAAGGTATGTATAAACAAATCATTAAACATGACTAGTGATCAAAGATATATCTTTTTGTCTTAAACTATATATTTTTACAAATGTAATAAAACCTTTTTATAAAAATAAAAATATACAAAATATTTTTATTAATTAAAGAAATATTTTATTTATTTATATAAATTCAAAAACTGGGTTTTCCTCCCAAAGCAGAAAAATCTGGACCAGATAAACATTTCCCCACTAAAAGACAAAAAGAGGAGCGTCTACCTAGGGACGAACCCTTGATAGGTAGAACGGCCCCCAGATATATCTGGGATTGTGGGACCGTCGCCAGGAGACGTTGCTCTCTCTCTTGCCTATAAATACTGCACTATTCCTTAGTTGTGTTTCAAACTTTTGCACACTGTTTCTTTCTTCTTTCTCTCTCCAAAATCCTTTTACATCTCTCTAAAACATTTGATCACTAACTTGTTTAATCTTGTTTTAAGTGATCCAATCTTTCCTTGTTTCTTCTTCCTTCAAATGCAAGAGAAAAACACTCATATTCACCAAGAAATGAAGTGTCGTAGATTAGTGATTCTCTCCTATCTTCTTTTAGATTTGATCTCTATATTCTCAATCTTGTATAGTTGTGTAAATCCGGATAGTGTATAAATCCAAAAGTGTTGATTGTGTGTCGGCTAGTATTTTAGGCCTTAAATACATTATTGAAGTGGTAGATTGGTTCTAGCTAAGATTAGGACTCGACATTTAGCTTAGTGTCAGAAATTGGTATAAGCGACGTGTAACGGTTTTCTCCGCCTAAAGGGAGCTTGTTGACATAGTAAAATCTCAAGTCGGATACTCGAGGAGTGGAGTAGGGCGAAGAAGAACTTTGTAGCCGAACCACTATTGTGACAATCCGTCAAATTCATGTCGTTATTTTATTCTCGAGTATTAAATATAATTTTCATTTTTATGTTGAGATGTGAACTCACTATTAACCAGAAGAAATTAGGGTTTACGTTTGCAAATTAAGTAACGTCAACGAAGAACCGGAGAATCCTACGTTAAGTATCGGCGTTTATGTTATCGAATTTCCGTAGAAATATTTTTATTACATTCGTTTTTATTTTTTGTGTCTCGTACTATTTTTACTTTATACCCGGAAGTAGTATAGAGTGTTCCCGGGTCGTTTATCCCCAACGAGGCTGGACTGGAGAATCGATACGATCGAAAATCGAGTTTGAAGGAAGGAAGTAGTTTGGGAAGTTGAAAAAGTCAAATTAGATAATAACGAACTAAAACGTTTAAGAAAAACCTAAAAATTATGAATTTAAGCTAAAAAACGAGAGCACGAATCCCGAACAAAAGGGGGAAAACCTAAAATCTTTAAAAATAACTCTACGGAGAAATTTTCACTTTCTAAAACTCTTACGGGACAAATAAGAAGAATAAAAATACTAGACCGAAAACGGTGTTGTGTGACCAAAACGAAGTCAGACAAAAAAAACCGCACCCGGACCGTGCTTTAAAAAGTAAAAAGTTGTAAAAATGACCCTACGAAATTTTTTATATTTTTCCTACAAACTAGATGATAAAAGAAAATTTTCTAAAAAAGCAAAATATTTTTTTGATAATTTTTGTATTTTTTATGAATTAAATAAACTTTTAACTAAATTAAATTATAAAAATTATATTAAGATTATGAAATTCTGAAAAATTACAAAAAAATACTATGAACTTTAAAGTTCCTACGAATAAGAAACAAAAATAAGCTTAATGAATAAGCCCGTAATAAAAAGACTAGACCGAAAACGGAGTTCGTTTGACCCAAAAACGAGTCAAGACAAAAAAACCGCACCCGGACCGTTCTTTAAAAGAGGAAAAGTTGTAAAAATGACCCTACGAAAATTTTTATATTTTTCCTACAAACTAGATGATAAAAGAAAATTTTCTAAAAAAGCAAAATATTTTTTTGATAATTTTTGTATTTTTTATGAATTAAATAAACTTTTAACGAAATTAAATTATAAAAAATATTAAACGATTACGAAAAATTCTGAAAAATTTACAAAAAATACTAGACACTATAAGGATCCTACGAAAAATAAGAAACAAAAAGTTGCTTAACAAATAAGCCCCGAAATAAGCTATTTCAGCTTATTAGGCTTAAAAGCCAAAACCACTATAAGTTTCAAAGCCCTTGAGTCTTTAACGAAAAAGACCCAAGGGCGCAGTGGTAGAGTGTGTGAGTAAAAGGGGGATTGTATCGCTTGGTCCCGGGTTCGAGTCTTGCTCACCCGGGCCAAGTGTCTTTCCCCTTTTTTTTTTTTTTTGAAAACTCAAAGAAGCAAAGTTGTTAAGCTCGTGGGGCTTAACAACTTTGTCAACTAGAGCTTTTTATGAAAAGCAATGAATAAGCTTAAAAATAAGCTTAAACTTGACAGAAAGCTTAAAAGGCTTATAAGGCTAAATTGGCTTAAGTCTTGGGCTTTTTAGGGACGAATTAAGCTAAGACAACAACTAAAATAAGCTAAGTGGTCTAAACTAACCTAAATGAGTAAAAGAAATAGGAAAGCTAAACTAGATAAAGCTGTGGAGAAGCTTATCATGACGAAAAGCTTAAATAAAGCTTCTTAAAGGCAAAAAGGCTTAACTTGGGCATTCAAATAAGCTACCTAAAGGGAAATAAGCAAACTAACCATCTAACTTAACCTAAAAAAACACTAGGAAACAATTTGAGCTTACAAATTAAGCTGAAATAAGCCAAGAAGAAAAAATGAGCAGTCTCTACACCTAAGTCTTTCAAAACAGCCAATAAGCAAGGGTTGGGCTGAATATAAGCTAACTAACAGCTTCCTACGGCCTGAAACTTTGTGGGTTATTTAAGAGCTTTTAGCTCTTAAAATAAGCCAAAAACTTGGCTTAAGGTGTTGACTTTGATGATGAGGTGAGAAAGATAAGCCTAAAGTTCCCCTTTTGCACCAGGGGAGCTTTAAGGCAAACCTCAAGGGCTTATTTGACAGCTTATTTTAAGCTGTCAAATAAGCTCTAAACTCACAAATAAGCTTAAACAGATTGAGAGTTCTATGAAAGGGGCTTGTGCACCAATTTATTCCCGGGTTAAAAATCACTTTTACCTACTGATTGTGTGGTGAAAAAAGGGCTTTGTGGTTTTTTTAAAATGCCAAACATGGGCTTTGGTGTGGTTTTGACTCACCAAGTCAAAAGACCAAAGGGTATTTGTCACAGCTTTTTAACACTCACAAAATGCACACTTTGTTGTGATACAACACTCAAAATCCAAGTGCTTAATTAAATAAGCACTTGGGACTTTTTCAAAAACAACAGTGAACAAAATGGTTTATAAAAACTTTGAAAAACAATTTTTCAAACTAAAAGGACCTATAAAACAGCTTAAATGAAGCTTAAATCTTAAGCCTAATCTAACCCAATGGCCTTAACCCATGCCAAAACCATTTTGACCCGTTTTAAGGCTTATGCCAAACACTACTTAAGCCAAACTGTCCCACACTATTTGAACTTGAAACTGATTTAAAAACTAATTCTGTTAAAACCTTTTAGCTACTCTCACTAAAACTAACCTAAGTAAGCTAGTTGAACTTTAAAAATCCTAGCTTATTAGGAAGATTAAGCTAGTTTCTCTCCTAGCTTATTACACTAAAAATGACAGAATTGAGTTTTTAGGTTCTTAATGCACTAAAACTAAAACAACTTAAGACATTTGAATCTCTAAGCTAGCTAAACAAGTTTAGACAAGCTTAAGCACAAAAAGAACAATAGAATAAGCTGTTTGATTAAGCTATCAAATCTAAAGCTATAATGAAATCAAGAAAATGAAACCTGAAATTTGTGTTGTCTCAGAACCAAGCCACTCTTGTAGAGTGAGTGGCTTAAAGAAATACACCTAAGTGGCTCCCTAGCCTCTATTCCCTGAGCTAAAAGCTCAAATAAGCTAATATTAGCTTATTTCTTCAATAGCTTCCAAAATCAGCCTCAATTGAACATTTATGAACTAAATTCAAATGAAAACAGTATTTAAGAGCTTATAACAAGTTTTACACTGAATTTGAGCTTATTAACAAGAATAAGCTCTAATGAGCTTATTGAGAGCTTATTTAGGTAAAATAGCTTAAAATGGAAATCAAAGTACAAAAAGCTTGAAAACTGAATGTGATTACTTAATATGATGAAGTACAAGCTGAATTAAGAAGATTACAAGTGCTTAAGCTGAATTTAAAAGTTTAAGAGAAAAATGCTTAAAAATTACGAAAATTACAAGCTGAAAATTAAACTAAAACTAACTAACTACTCCTTTGTTCTTCTGTCTTCCTCTTCTTTTATAAGTGAAGCTTTGTGTTAGTTGTGTGAGAGGGGGAAAGCAAACAATCTTGGCCCTTAAATTCTTCAAAAAGCAATCTTGGTCGTCGATATGAGCTTAGGGGGATGTGAGATTTCCAAATGGGATTAGGGTTTAAGTGGAGGAGGGGGGAGGTGAGTATCCATGGGGTTTTTGAGGTGAAAACACAGGTAAAAACGTGATACCACACCCTGATTGTGTTGGGAGTGAAAACAAGGCGAGGAAAATTGTTTGAGATATAACAGGTGAAGTTTTTTTGTGAAATAGGGCAAGGTGGCCCCTATCTAGGCTACTTGTAATATTTGCACCTATGTACCCTTTGAGGTTATACTAACTTATTGGACTATGGCAAAACAAGTCCCCAAGAGTTATAAAACTCTTTACAGACACTCGTCCCTTCGGTGTGGTACAAGTTAGGGGAGTTGGGCATTTTGCCCCCCCACTTGTTATTTTGAGTTATTTTCAATTCAGTTCCCTTGTCCTTCTTTTTAATTTCTTTTTTCTTCTTTTCCTTTAAATATAAGTTTACAGGTTTGGCAAATTCAACCCTTAAACCTATTATTTCTTGATTGTTGACTTATGGCTTTCGGGTTACTTGACTTTGACCAGTTGACTTTTTCTTTGACTTTTTGACATGATTGACTTTCCGGCTTTGAGTTGCTTTGTCTTCACAGTCTTATTTCCATTCCGAGTCCGTTTTGTCGTTTTGCTTGTTTTCGTCCTTTCTTAGTTTTATCCGTTCCTGCACAATACAATTAGCAAAACAAGCATATATTTGGCATTTTAAGTCCGTTTTTGGTTATTTTAGCTCGTTTTTAAAGGTAAAAGGTATGTGTAATTAAGCACATACCATTGCCTCCTAAAAAGCGCTTGTTTTTGTTCGAGTCGCGAGCTTGACTCTACCCTTATTTAACAGATAAGGGGGAGGGTTCCCCTACACTTGAGTTCAAGTGCGGGTGATAGTGACGGTACACACCATTATTGTAAGAAGGGGTCACATGCTAAAAAATTGGTCATTGAATTATATGCTCCAAATGGTGTGTTTCTTTAATCCTAACATACTCTACTTCTTTTAGCCAAACAGGTGAATTAAGTCCTCTTCCTAGAAAAGAAACTTCCTTAGATTCTAATTCCTAATCATTTTCTATCATCTCCATGATGGGAGGACTAGTGGGGAACTTTATGGGCTTGAATTTTTTGCATCATATCGGGACTCAACATTTTGGTTATTTTTTATACCAGGCTTAAAGCCAGAGGTACTTTCCCTTACAAGAGGTGGACTAGGGAAGATTGTGCGGACGTATTTGACACAGAGTGATTTGCAAGGGTTTATGAGAATTTAAGATTGCTAGAGGGTTTTGGATCCTCGGTGTCAGGATACCTTGTTATCTTCTTGATCCTTTTGACTCTATTTTCTTTCGCCCTTATTTCATATTTTAATTTCTCTACAACCTTCAGAGAGAGTTGCATGAAATCACTTCTAATTACTCCCATGTACTCTTCAAATTGCTTAACTCTCTCTTCTTGATCGAGAATGAAGTTCATTACAAGATCTTCGAAAGCCTCCTGGCGGGATGGTTCCGGTGGTAGTCAGCGCATCATGTCGCTCATCATCCTGAAAACGTCTTTACTCCTTCCCATTAGTGGGATTTCACTTTTCTTGAGCTCGTCAAATTTACACTCTATGACCCCTAATAATTTTTCAATATTGGGTTTTTTATAGTTAAGGCTCCCTTCTTCTAGGATGATGGGGTCGTTCCATCCTTCTTCTTCGTATTGGGCTAAATCCTCAATGGTTTCCCATACTAATTTTGGCCTTAATTTTCTAAGTCTCTCACATGCTGCATAGTCAATGGCCATCTGGTTGTTGTAGTAGACATAATCATAAAAGATTTGAACTTAAAGCCATAGATCGAGACCATGATGAGGTACTTTTAGGAGTAAGTCCTTGAAACGAGTCCACGCGTCATAGATAGATTCATCTTGATGTTGTTGGAACATCTAGATATCATTTCAAAGTTCAGCAGTTCTTCCCAGTGGGAAAAACTGTGCGATGAAACGAGTGGTGAGATCTTCCCAAGTCGAGATGGATCCCGCGGGTAGACGATCAAGCCAATTGATAGCTTGGTCACAAAGAGAAAAGTGGAATAGACGTAAACGAGTAGTATTTCTTGTATCACTATTAAGGTCACCAAAATCTACAATTCTGAGAAAGTCCTTAAGATGTTGATCGGGTCTTCGGACCTAAGTCCGTGGAATGAGCATCTGTTTTGCACCAACCGAATGGTGTCGGATTGCAGAGGCACCACATTAGCACCTACGGGGAGCTCAATAGTGTTCCTATAGCCCTCGTGGCTAGGTTTGGAGTAATCACCAAGAGTACGGATAGGATTCGCGTCTCCCATGGTGGTTGACGAGAATGAGTTACGAAACAATTAACATAAAGAAAAGATAGACTACGAGAAATCTAATGTAATGGAATTAAAATCTCACTTGAAAGGATTCAAGCGAGTAGAACTAAGTTAAACTATGATCGAAACCTAACTATTCCCCACGCAGAGGCGCCAAAAACTTGATGCGGCGTCGTAAGGACTTCTATAGGAAGCTTTACAATCCCCTTGGCAGTGTACCTAATCGTTGCAGTGTAGTATAGGTGTTAGGAATATTTGTAATACTTAGTTTCTACTAGTAGGTATGTAGTTCCTACTGGTAGAGTAGTAGTTCCTGCTGGCAGGTATATAGTTCTTGCTAGTAAGGTTATTCTCATAGTTAGTACTAGTAAGCTAAGTTTAGTTCCTACTGGTAGAGTACTTAGTCCTGGTAGAGTCAAATAGTTATTCCAGGATATGATATTAGTTAGTTAGAGATGAGGATATGCATGAGCTAAATAAGGAAGATATTCATGCATATCAATCTCACGCGTTTTGAGTAAATGCTGATTAGGGTTTCTCCACTATAAAGAGAACCTACGGCTTAGGGAAATGTACACATTCAGAAAAACACATTTCTCCTTGTTAATTAATAGAAATCCATAGAAGGATCTTTTAGTTTTTATTAGTCTTGTTCTTCTTATTAGTTGTGTCTATATTCCGCATAGACATTAGCTTTTCTAAGCAAGAGTCTCTCTTGTGATTAGCTTGTGATTACATAGGTTAATCACCATCCTTAACAGGCAGTAAAGATCTATCTAGAGTGGGATCCAACAAGTGGTATCAGAGCTTGTTGAGAGTCTCTCATAAGAAGAATATTCCTGGATTTAAGATCCTTATAAACCTCACAACCAAACACCTCTATATACCTTTAAAATGGCAGGATCTGACAATGATAGCGATGATGCTAGTGTTCATAGTGAAGCCACCATTCCTCAACAACAACGAAACATTCAACCTCAAATCATTACCACTGTCTCAAACAACAATGCAAAGTTTCCTTATTTGAAGAAGGATGAGTATGAGGTCTGGGCTATGAAAATGGAATACTGGATCACAAACAATGATATGAATATCTGGAAGGTTATTTAAAATGGCAATAGCTTGAAGAGGACTGGAAGAGATCATGATGGAAGGGTTATTATTCTTCCCCCAACGACTGCAAATGAACACATTGTTGTTCAGAGGGAATCAAAGGCAAGAACTACCTTGCTTCAGTCTATTCCTGATGATCATGTGGCTGATTTCCATTATATGGATGATGCTAGGGATATATGGAATGCAGTCAAAGCTAGGTTTGGTGGAAATGCCGAATCCAAGAAGATGAGAAAGTCTATGCTGAAGCAAGAATTTTTAGAGTTCAGAATTAGTGAAGCAGAGGGATTGCACAAAGGATATGACAGGATGCAGAAGATTCTGAGTCAGCTTAACCAACTCAAGGCCAAGCCTGAGGATGAAGATATTAATCTTAAGTTTCTAAGAGCTTTGCCTTCATCATGGTCTCAGGTAGCTTTAACCTTGAAAACCAAAGGTGGACTTGAACTTCTGTCTTTTGATGATTTGTACTATAAGTTAAAGACTCTTGAGGTAGATATCAAAGGATACTCTACTTTTTCCTTAAGCCAATCTGTAGGTCCAAGCCATTCTGCATTTGTTAGTACCGCCAGTGCTAGCAAAAAGATGTCATATGCAGATAGTCCAAGCTATACTTCATCTACCTATACTGTTCCATCAAACTCTAAGACTGGGTCTCACAGATCTGGTAATGTAATTGAAGATGTTCTTTAATCTTTTGTTGTTGATACTGAGCCAGAACAACAACTGGCTTATGAAGATTTTGATCAGATAGAAAAACTAGATCTGGAGGAGATGGACTTAAAATGGAAAATGGCTATGCTTTCTGTTAGAGTACACAAGTTTGAGCAGAAAGCTGGAAGGAAGATTGATTTTGATAAGAAGGAATCTGCTAGGTTCAATAAGAAGAAGGTCAGATGTTACAAGTGCTAGGTTCAATCAGAACTCCCACACTGGATTTTGAAAATGTCTACTATGTGAAGGAACTACAACAATTCAACTTGTTCTCCATCTCTCAGATTTGTGGCAAGAAAATAGAGTTCTCTTCACAGACACTGATTGTCTTGTACTATCCAAGGACTTTAAGCTTCCAAATGATAGTATGGTCCTACTTAGGGTTCTAAGGAAACATAATCTTTACACCATTAACTTGAATAATCTCAGTCCTAAGGGAAAATTGGCTTGTTTGGTGGCAAAAGCCTCAGTTGATGAATCTGTGCAATGGGCTTAGAGTTGGTAATAAAGGGTAACTTTGATAGAGGATTTACCCTTTACAATTTCCAAGAATGACCATATTGTGTTGCATGTTGTATAGGCAAGCACACAATGCCTCTTATAAGGTCCATTATGCTGTGAGCTCCATTTTGTACCTTTGCAATTTTTTGAATTGTTCCGTTTCTATATGGAACCTCCTTTGGTCCTCATCATTAGATGCATTGACCACAAATATACTGCATTGTGATCACTTATGACTATAGCAGTTTGTTGGGTTTTCTTTTAAGATACATAAGGATGAGACCTATCTATCCTTAGGGACTTTCTTCAATCTTGTTGAAAACCAGTTGAACAAAAGGTAAAGAGCCATAACGATGTTGTAATAGTACAGAGTTAAAAATGCTTAAATTATTGAACTTCTGTGGGTCTACATAGGATACAGTGGGACTATTAGTAATGCTAGAACCCCACAAAATATGGTTGCTAAGAGGAAAATAGAACCCTCATTAGAGGCAGTAGAACTATGTAGGCTCTGACTCTAGTTACCTACTATGTTTTGGAATTGACAGCAGTAAGAACTGCTTGTTATCGGTCTTTGAAAGAGTGTTTGGTAACTAGTCCTCATAATAAGACACCCTATGCCTTATTGACTGGGAACATTCCTTCCGTCAGTCATTTTAAACCCTTTGGGTGTCATGTGACCATTCTAAACACAAGTGATCATTTGGGTAAGTTTGATGGGAAGGCTGATGAAGGCTACATTGTTGGATACTCTGCAAGTAATAAAGCCTACAGGGTGTACAATGTGCCTACTAAAAGGGTAGAAGAGACGATGAATCTGCGGTATCTTGAGGAAAAACCTAATGTACAGGGCCTTGGTCATGAATGGTATTTTGACCTCGATTATTTGACTGATTCTTTAGGCTATAAACATGATAAAGCTAACCAATCTGCAGGAACACACGAAGCTTCAACTAACCCTGCAGGTACACAAGATGCTGATTCAGACTCAGAATGTGATGAACAAGTCATTATTATCCCTTTTTATCCATCACATAACATACAAGAAGCTGAGCCTAAAGATATTTCTAGTGATGAAGTTGCTGATTCTCCTCTTGATTCTGCTAAAGAAATTTTTCAAAAGGAGCTTGCAAGGATGAAAGGTCGAGAACAAAGAGCCACCTCTGATGCAAAAGATACTGAGGAACTTCAGGAGAGAGCAAGTACAAAATCAGTTCCTACTGGTTGATCAAAAATTCTTCTGGTGAAAACAACGATTTCTTCTGTGAGGGTTTCAGTTCCTACGGTAGTGTTCAGTTCCTATGGTAGTAGCAACTGATATTCTTGATGGATGAGCCTACAACATGATTTCCCAGTCCATCAGACCTTGGAAATAATAACCTCACTTGGTATTTTCTCTTCTTCATCTTATGATGATGTATTTGGTGCTGATCTAAACAATTTAGCATCCAACATGAAAGTCAGTCATGGGAAATAAGTGAATCAATACAATTCATCCTCAATTCTGATTATTGGGATCATTACTTCAAACTGTGCAAACGAAGAAGCAAGGTCAATAAGACTTAATACTGGTGATTTGCCTTTTATCAGTTATATTCTTGACCAGCATGAGAACAATCATTATAGACTTCAAATAAAAAAAAACAAATTGGGGGTCTGGTTTTTGCTTGTTTTCTTTCTCTAAGTTGAACCAAAGAAGTGGTAGCTCTAGCGCCCTGAAGATCCAAGCTGGGTTGATGCTATGCAGGAAGAGATGCAACAGTTCAAGTTTCAAAATGTATGGGTTCTTGTTGATTTACCTGAAGATAAATATGCTATTGGGACTAAGTGGATACTCAAAAATAAGAGAGATGCAGAGGGATTTGTTGTATGGAACATGGCTTATAGAATTGTAGCACAAGGACATTGACAGGAGGAGGGCATTGATTTTGATGAAGTCTTCTGACTCCAGTTGCACAGAATAGTGGCAATCGATTGTTTTAGGCATTTGCCTTTTACCTGGGATTTATTGGTTTATCAGATGGTTTAAGATGCGTTTCTTTATGGTTAGATTGATGAGAAGTATATGGCATCAACCTTAAGGATTTGTGGATCCTCAACATCCCAAGAAGGTCTCAGGTAGTCAAAAGCTCTATATGGACTTCATCAAGCACCAAGAGCTTGGTATGCAACCCTTTCTACCTTTTTGCTGAAACATGGTTACAGAAGGGGCACCATTGACAAGACTCTCTTTTTTAAGAATCATAAAAGAGATATCATCCTGGTATAAATTTATGTGGATGACATCAATTTTGGATCTACAAAAAAGGCCTGGTGTGATGAATTTGAGGCCTTGATGAAGGGATAATTTGAAATGAGTGCTATGGGAGAACTTACTTTCTTCCTAGGATTACGAGTTCAGCAAAGACCTGATGGAATTTTTATCAATCAAGACAAGTATGTGCAAGAGATCTTGAAGAAGTTTGATTTGGAGTGTGTCAGGACTGCTACTACACCCTATGAAGCTCCAAATCCTAAGTCCAAGAATGAACCTGATAGTCTTGTGAATGTACATTTGTACAGGTCCATGATAGGTTCACTAATGTACTTGACAGCTTCAAGGCCTGATATAATGTTTGCAGTTAGTGCTTGTTCAAGGTTTCAAGTCACTCTTACTACTTCAAATTTGGAAGCAGTGAAGAAAATTTTCAAGTATCTGAAAGGCCAACCTAGGTTGGGCTTATGGTACCCTAGAGAGTCACCTTTTATGCTTGAAGCTTATAGTGACAATGATTATGCTGGGGCAAACAAGGATAGGAAATCCACAACTGGTGGAAGTCAGTTTCTGGGTAGGAGGTTGATCTCATGGCAATGCAAGAAGCAAACAATTGTGGCTACCTCTTCTACTGAAGCTGAGTATGTTACTGCTGCTAACTGTTGTGGTCAGGTACTCTGGATCCAAAATCAGTTGTTAGATTATGGGTATAACTTTATGAATACCAAAATCTTTATTGATAACCAAAGTACCATTTGCATAGTTAAAACCCCAATTTTTCACCAATGGACTAAGCACATAGAAATTAGGCACCATTTCATAAGAGATGCTAATGAAAAGAAACTTATTCAAGTGCTTAAAATACATACTGATGATAATGTGGTTGATTTGTTAACCAAGGCATTTGATGGACCTAGGTTTAATCATCTTGTGGTTAACATTGGGATGCTCAATCCATAGATACTATAATTGAGGGGAGGATTTGAGTCCAAGGGGAGGACTGTTGTTGTAAAATTTTCTATAATATTGGTTTTAATTTTTTTTTACCACTTAGTTTTTCGTGCTACAATATGGTTCTCCTAGTAGTTGTATCTTTCTCCTGGTAGTTTTAGTTCCTCTTGCTTGTCTATAATTAGTTCATTCTGGTAGTTATTTCCTTTCCATTGTACTTTTATCTGTTTTGTGTGTGTGGCCTATTCTTTACGCAGACTTATGGTTCAAGAGGGTGGATTCCTTTTCTAATGTTCTACATGGACCCGTTCTGGTTTTATTTTGATGCCAAGTGTTCATACTGGTGAGTTCAAGTGTCACCTCTCGTTGTAACCGGAGTCTCTTATGGTAGTTTTCATTTTTCCTACTGGTAGAACTACTTACCTACTGGTATTGTTATTTTCACTTATGGTTGACTTTTTCTTTGTGTGGTTATGTATGTTCGTACAGATAGATTAAATGAGTTTTATCATTCATTAAAAGTTACATTTAGTTATTGGTGTTCATTTGTATTAGTCAAAGGGTTTTATACTTAAAGGATAATTACTGTTTTTCTCATTGTTTAACAGTTATTTATTTATTTTTTCTCAACCCTATGTCCAAACGGCCGGTACCAATAGGAATTGAGATCATTTCTTTATATAAATTAAATTACCATTCTCTACCAGTATCAACTCACAATTGCAATCAACACCCAGCACAAAATCTCAACCTTATCTCCAAAGCATCAATGCCGCCAACTACAGATACTCGGAGATGAACACAACAAATGCTGGTGTTACTTGCAAAAAACCCAAAGGCAGTGATGATTATGATCAGATTCTTAACTTTTTAGGGGGCTTTCTCCATTAGGTATGCTCTCACATTAACCCCATCATCTTTGACTCATTAGTCAAACAATTCTGGTCTACGGCTACACTCAGGTCTCCTGAGTTAGGCCCTCCAGCTATCCTAGCTACCATTGATGCGACTCCCTACACAATTACCTGAGGATCTCACTCTGTAATTAGGGGTCTACTTCATTAGCTGATGATGGATGTATTGATGATTTACCATTGCCGGACATATACTCCTAGAAGGTTAATCTTGGTATGCTCACTGAAGGCAAGTTAACCTTTTATCAGAGAATAGTTTTACCTCAATGGAGGTTTTTGGTCCACACCATTCTTCATTGTCTCAGTACCAAGTCTGGGAGTTGGGATCAATTTGGTAGCTCAATTGTTGTTGCTCTTATTTGTCTATTGATAGGAGGAAATTTAACTGGTCTAGTTACACTTTGTAAGGGGATGGTTAGTAACCATAGGCAATGCTAAAAATTTTTTAATTAATCCTAGATTATTAAACCATTTTGGATATAGAAATAGTAATACAAACACTTACAAAGTGTTCAAGCTATCTAGTAAACTTTTTGCTAATATGAAGCTCAACTTTGAGGGGCAACCTATGCCACTTTTAGCTGTTATGCTTTCTCAAGCAGGTGAAGGTGCAGGGGTAGTTGCACCAGCTGTCCCAACAAATATAACTGAAGTATCCTGAGCCTATATGCCTTGAGAATGACCACCTCAAGGACCATTTGACTGAACCCAAGACACAAACTTCTGACCCTATTACTCCTGTCTATTGAGCCATGGTCATAGTTTCCAGACCCTGAGATTGCTTCTTTTTCCCAAGTCTAAGAGACTAATGATGCACCTTTCACTTCCACCAATGTGGATGATGAACCTTTGGGAGGTTCTTTCCATGCATTTCCACCAAGGTCCACCTCAGCTTCCCCTGAAGGTCACACTTCAGGAGGTGCAGGGGACCCTATTACTCTAACTGCTTTGTCCTCTGTAGTTTCTATTCTTGTGCAAAAAGTAAATTCTTTAGAAACTGAGGTCAAGGCACACAAGATGTCTATTTATAAGGATGTTGTGGGAAAGTTGGTCAAATAAGTCTATGCAATGGAAGTAAAACTCACTAAGACAAAGAAATAGGATGGATGGTTTGTGAGTGATTCTGACAAAGAAGACGGAGGAGAGCAAGATGTGGATTTGGATGCTCTACATGCATTGGCTAATGCAGTGACTGTTGATTCCACTAAATCTCCTGGTGGTGCTTCTAGTAAATCTGCTGCTGTTTGTATGATCACTACTAGTGATGTTCCCTAATACTTTTTGGGGGGGGGATTTGTACCTTATGGTGTTGATCCTACTGGTCCTTCAACTGTTTTCTTGGTAAGCACAATTGTTTCCTACCAGTAGTTCTATTTCTGCTGATTGAACAAATTCCTGCTAGGAGTGGTACTACAACTGCTACTCCTTCATCACCTGTCAGACATGCCAGAAAGGGAAAAGGTGTTGCTGTTAAAGAACCTACTCCAACTCAAGATAAGACTTTCAAGCAATTGGAAAAAGAAAGACTAGGTTGGGAGGCTGCTCAGAGATTACAAGCTCAAGAAATAGAGGTTTGGGAAAAGCAAGAGCTGAATCTCTTAAGAAGGATGCTAATTAGCTAGGCAGGATGACTCAAGACTTTAAGATGACTGAAGACCAAAGAAAGAGACAGCGAGAGGTTCTTGCATCTACTGTAAAATACTCAGATGCTGCTTGGGATATAATTTTGGCTCGTCTTCAAGCAAATCCAGACTTATCTTCCATAATTTTTGTGATGATGATTTTGCAGCCAAGATGGTTGCTTTGGTCAATTCTTGGAGAAAAGAACTTGCTGAGCAACGGGCTCAAGAACGGAGGGATAGGCCTATGACACCAGACTCAGCCAAGGCAATCTATGAGAAACTATGTGAAGAATTAAGGCCATGTGTATAACTACTAGTTGGAACTATTGCTCAAGTTCAAAAAACTCTTCTCCTGCACAACTTCAAGAAGAGTTTGCATAAGATTCAAAGGCGGTAGCATTCACAAGGAGTATTCTGAATAGAGATGGTTGCTCCAATGAACTCATGCCTCTTCCAAAAGAAACTCTTCCAAGTACTGGTGATGTTAAAGTAGACGGTTGAAGCTCCTGCTATGTTGTTCCACATGGAAGTATGAAGTTGAAGCTCCCTTCTCAAGATGTTTCACGAGAGGAAGTTGATGCTCCTTCTCATTCTTAAAATATTCCAGAAGCTTAAGTTGAAGTTCCTTCTCAGGAAGCTACAGTAGAGGTAGAGGATGTTGAGTTCCTTCTAACATTGCTTCTAAAGCCAACACATATGCCTCCTTCGCACTCAGAGGTTGGGTACCAGAAGAAGAAATTTTCTTTGCTTCATTCAAATCAGGATCCAAACTTAAACGTGGTTTCAATTTCATTAGTCATTGGGGAAACGACCCGGGTGATCATACTTGCCCGGTTTAATATACGTATTCTATATATATATCTTTGTGAGTGGAATTGTCCAAGGGATACTTGGGGATTTCCTTAATTTCTCTATAAGTATATTATTTTATATGTATGTAAAACTGCAATCAGTGTTCATACTTCTCACTCTACCATTCCAATTGAAGAGGGAGATCCTGACGCTAAACACAAATTGTGCATTAAGTATGCTTCTGATGAGGATTTTGCTTCTGATTGTGATACACCTGTTTATTTATATGCTGTTGTTGACTGGGAGTTATTTCCTACGGGGTTAGGATCAATCAATGCCATCTACAGACTCGACAACTCTCGCAAGTACTTCACAAGCCTTAGGGAAATCCTTCACTTGGTTACTAGAGCAGACTTAATGACGATTTATGGTCGTGTGATGACGTTTTATCAAGATAAGAAAGCTGAGGGAGTTGGTCTTATTCTTTCTAGAGATCTTAAGATATTGATGGATTCACCTGAATTGAATGATGGTAGTAAGTTTTGGAAGAATCAACACACCTGGAGTATTCAAAACTGGAAGCTATATTCTTTCTCTGGTGTTCATGTGTTGGAGATAGTTAGTGGTCTGGTTATACATATGTTTGTGGACAAGAAGTATCCTCTCTCTGTCAATCTTATCGAAAGGATGCTCGATCATCAGCTGGAGATTTGTCACCGAACAGTGGGTAATGAACTTACCACTGCGGTTCAGTTGATTGCCTTTCTCAAGAAACAAATTTCTGATTCTAAGCGTCCTAAGGTTTATGAATGGTATTGTTAAGTTTTTTTATATCTCATACTTCTTTTTGCTATTGAAAATATATTTTTTGTATGTAGAATCTCTATACTTATTAGCTTTTGCATAGTATGCCATACACATTTTTTAGCGCGCACCAAGTTTTGCTTATGGAAACAATTTTTGGCATAATGCTTGGTTTTATTGCAATGTATTTTGAACAAACAGAGCAATTTTCAGGGTTTGGGTGTTGGCTAACCACCACACAACAAATGGTGTTCAACTCACCATGTCTCACAGACAAGAAAGAGTTGATTCACCATGAGGGTACGGCTCTTGTGTGATTCTCAAATCCGTTGATAGCTTTAATAGTTTGCTCAAAACTATAGGGTATTTAACTCACCCATGCTTCTTTTGCTGAGAGTTGAAATGGTCATCAATCCACCATGGATAATGCCCTTATTGGGAACCGAAGGATTGGCTAGTCCAAATGCAAACGGCTTTTGGTAAAGACTTAACAAATCCGTTGATAACTGACAATTTGCCAAAAATTGTAGGGTAATCAACTCACCTTGTTATCACAACCAAGAGTTGGCTAGTCTTGAGCAAACGGCTACAAGTAAAGACATATAAAATCCGTTTATGGCTGTGATGATTTGCCAAAAATCATTAGGGTATTCCAATTCACCAATGATTCATGTTCCAAGAGTTGGGCTGGTTACTAATTCACCAGGGTGATGTCATGATTCCACCAAAGAATTAGCTAGCCCAAGAGTGAGTAGCTACTTGGTAAAGGCTTATCAAATCTACTCATGTAGCTGAGGTGGTTCCAAATTCTGTTGTTGGTTCAAGTTTTTCTGCTGCTTCTTCAAAGTTGCTGCCTTTTGCTGGTTCAAGACTTGTGATGTTCGGTTCCAACGCTATGAAGACCAATCTGCTTGATACAAGATCTGCTCAATGTTTAATGATCATCATCATTAGTCTCTTGAAGGTGTTTGTATGAAGAAATAATAATATATGCAGAAGTTTCATGTGTTCAAGTCAAGACTCAAGCAGATTGGATGTTGCCGTAAAGTTCATATTTCAATCCTCAAGGTTCAAGTTTGAAGATCTGTCTAGAAACTGGAAATTAACATAGTCAAATTCCAGTTTAGGGGAGGATTGTTAGGAATATTTGTAATACTTAATTCCTACTAGTAGGTATGTAGTTCCTACTGGTAGAGTAGTAGTTCCTACTGGCAGGTATATAGTTCCTGCTGGTAAGGTTATTATAATAGTTAGTACTGGTAGGCTAAGTTTAGTTCCTACTGGTAGAGTACTTAGTCCTGGTAGAGTCAAATAGTTATTCCAGGATAAGATTTTAGTTAGTTAGAGTTGAGGATATGCATGAGCTAAATAAGGAAGATATTCATGCATATTAATCTCACGCGTTTTGAGTAAATGCTGATTAGGGTTTCTCCACTATAAAGAGAACCTACGGCTTAGGGAAATGTACACATTCAGAAAAACACATTTCTCCTTGTTAATTAATAGAAATCCATAGAAGGATCTTTTAGTTTTTATTAGTCATGTTCTTCTTATTAGTTGTGTCTATATTCCGCTTCCGCATTCAGACAAATAGCTTTTCTAAGCAAGAGTCTCTCTTATGATTAGCTTGTGATTACATAGGTTAATCACCACCCTTAACAGGCAGTAAAGATCTATCTAGAGTGGGATCCAACAAAGCTAAATCATGGAAATAGATTGAGATTGGTATTTGATAAACACAAATAAGCTAGGAGCAAGAAAATTGATTAAGAGATTAAGCTAGAAAAAGGTTTTAAAAGTGACAGACTACACTAATTTGTTTTTGGCTTTTTGGATTAAAATGACTAAATGGCAGCTTAAAAATAAGACTCAATAAGCTAAACTAAAGACTAAAAGCTTTAAACAGATTAAGACCTTGACTCTAAGAACATTTAAAAACTAGAATTAAGCAAATAAGACAACTAAATAAGCTAGGAAACACAAATGCAAATGACAGACTACTACTACTTGTTTTTGGATTTTTGAGAATGAAATGACTTTTTGTACTAAATTATAAGACTCAAAAGGACTTGGGACAGACTAGAAACTGAAAACAGATTTAGAACTTATCACAATAAGCAAGTTTCAACTAAGATTAACCTAAATTAAGCTAAGCAATGATCCTAAATGATCTGCACAATAAGATCCTAAAGAACAGGCTATCAAACTTAAAATCACTTGACAATTTTTGAACCAAAAGAACTCAAAAGGCTATAACAAGCAAAATGACTCCAAAACAGATTCAAATTGATGCTCATAGAATTCACATTGATCACTAAACACATCTTAAGCATACTTTCACAAATAAGTTAGTTTATAACCATATTTAACTATCAGGACTTGATATCCAGATAAAACAACTTAAAAACTTAACAAAACTACTTTAAATTTTATAAAAAATAATTCCTAGACTTAATTAAAGCTTATTAAAACTGATTTAAGCCTTAAGGTTAAACCTAGCAATCTTAACTTAAGTTAAGACTGCTTATGCCAAATACCCCTTTAAACTTTTAAAGCTAAATTTAAAGCTTAAACAGGTTCTAATAAGTCAGCTACCTCAGTGTAGTATAAAAATTAAGATTAATAAATAACTAAGCAGTATTAATGACAAATAAGCAAGAAGAAAGGAAAAAATAAGCTACTCTAATAAGCTAAAATAGACTTAAAACTAAGCAGTTTTACTAAAATGCAAATGAAACTACTTCTAAGCTACCAACTAAACATATTAAGCTAACCTGCCTTGGAACAAGGGGGAGCAACGATCTAGGGGGAGCACGTGCAAAGATATATACTTTATATCTCTACAAAGATATCAACCTTCGCATGAAATACCAAGATCCCACCATTTTAATTTGACAAAAGGGGGAGATAAAAAGAAAAGAGCAAGAAGCTCATGAAATCACGGATCCAGGATAAGCTAGTATAGCTAGCAATTACGGAAGCAAAGAGCTATAACTTACTTAATAAACATTCGCAAAACATAAAATAACAAGCGATAGCCAAATCTGTAAAAAAGGATTTTGTGAATTTGGCGCGCTGAGAACGCCACAGTGCGTGGACAGCGCACCTTACGGATTTAGTTTTGTCTGCTTTCCTCTTACCCGACACATGTGGAAACTTAAATAAAGGTATGTACATGGTATTTGAGCATTTTGGAACACTCCAAAGGAGGTTTAGAAACTTGGGTTAACTTACCATGTTCGATTAGGGACAACGTAAATCCATATTTGTACTCAATTCTTTTATCAAACGCCTCTAGCCAAGACAGAAACTTCTTTCTAAACCTAGTATGAACATACTTTCAACATACCATCAAACGAAAGTATTCATTTGACCTTAATCTGGATTTACGTTGTCCTTAATCACGTAACGGGTTTTACTCCCTTATTGGTCAAACTAAGTCAAAGGTCACTTTGCGTAAACGCATCCTTTCCTGATATGGGATATGCTTTACTTGAGATGCAAAGCACTTAGCTTGTTTGCATCAAGATGATTAGTGATCAAATCTATTATTGATTATCACGAATTAAGTACAAGTAACTAATTGAGTTTGTGGTATTTGGAGGTTAATCATACTTTGAAGTTTTTCTTACCTCCTTACTTATAAATGATTTACAAACTCACACATGTATTTCTCACATGTCCTCCCATATACAAGATGTTTTACAAACTCCCACATTCTTCCATACACCACTTCTATACCATACTTCCTACAACATACTCTTCCTTAATCATTTGTTTACCCTTCTTACCCAACAAATGATTATACCTTCCACACACACTCGAAACATTCCTTTCTCAAACCATCTCATAATCACATATTCCCACTCTTTTCTCTCTTATTGGAAATATGATTATAAACTCAAATCAATCATTTGATTTCACTCTAATCATCATCATCTTCATATTTCTCCTTCTAAACCTTCACAAGCCTAAACCTTCCTCACTTAAACATTCTCCACTCTTATCCTCGTATAGGACAACTCACATTCTCTTACACCACTATACCTTGTGTACTTCATGTCCCTCAATATTCCAACATAGACTCCTCCACATCACGTTAAAATATTCTCCACCACATATCTCCTATTCATCATCTTCCTCATTTGAATTTCACACACTCAATCCATTTCATTAATCCAACTTACCTTATCACTCACTCTCCTTCTCAAAGTGAAATTCGAATAACATACACACACATTCTTCCATATTTACATTTGATCATGCCATCTCACCTATCTAAACTACCTCATCACCATCTCATATCTACCCTTGATTTTGAATGATCAAGAGACTCTTTTCCATCTCATCAACATCACATCATGACAACTCATACATAACTCACTCTTATCCTCTCCTTTATTTCACACATGTGTTTAAACAATTTGAAATTCAAATTTCAAATCTTCCCCCCTCATAACATCCACCATTTCTCTCTAAGTTTAGAATATTCTTGAAATATTCCCTTGTACCATAACCAACTTCTCAAACCTTGTTAGATCCTAACTAGACTAGTTACCTTGGAGGAATACCCAAAATACTTTGTCCGATATTTCTTTTCTCTCTTTTTGATATCAGAAAAACAAAAAACTTTTAAACACTTTTATCAAATGGCTATTTAAGTTGGTTGACCTTGAGTATAAGAATGATTGAAAGGTCATAACTTGAAGTACAATTAGGAGTTTAACAAGTACAGATATTTAAAATGCCAAGATCCCAAAGAAAACAATTCAGGAATCTGGCACGCTGACGTGTGGGCAGCGCGCCAGACACGAATTGTTTTTACACATTTAGGATCCTTGTCCTATAAATACCCACCCTTGGGCTTTGTATTCATCACCTCTTGCAAACATTCTTTTCTCTCTTTTCTCGTCTTCTATCCTTTAAGTCTGACATCAAAGTATCCTAATCTTCTTATCTCATCATTCTATTGAAGTGAACACATCTCTGTAAGAGAGCCACACAAGTACCTAATACATACTTGTGTGTTGAGTCAAGGGTCTTCTTTCTATACCCTTTATATTAGAATCGAGTCTCTATGTTAGCTTAGGACTTGGTTCAACTATCTATAATTCAATCAATCGAGTTGTAAGGGAAGTCTTGTATCCGAGTGATCAAGCCTAGATCATTGGGGATCTAGTTAGGGTTTGGCAAGCTTACATGGGGAAGTCTTTAGAGATCATAGCTTAAGTCGAATCACGGGTTCTTAGGGGTGGATTCTGAGGGAGGAATACCGTAGGTAGTAACTCTTCTTTGTGAGCGCCGATCTTTGTGCATATCGGTGGAGTTAAATTGTAATACGGTTTTTAGTCCACCATAAGGATTATACTAGGAATAGTATAGGCGTCGTGGATTCGCAACTGGACGTACGGAAGGACTAAACCCCCCTTCCCGAACTAGTATATCTTGGTGTCTCTCTTTCTATCTCCATCTACTTATTGTTTCTTTTCTAAGTAGATCATCACACCACTCGGTTCCTTCAAGACTTGAAATTTTGTAAACTTTAAAGAAGTCTATAAAACCGTATTCACACCCCCTCCGATGATATAACATGTCCTCTTTTCATAGCATATATGAGTTTTATTTAGTGATGTTATACGTCGTTTGAACTTTAATCTTAAACATACATCAAACACTTGTTTTTATTACCTTTGCTATTTAAGTAGCTCCAGATGTACAAGCTTATGTGTTGGAGACGTTTATCGAGGTAAAACAATGCCATTTTGGTTATTGGAACCTCCGGATCATCTCGGATGTCTTAACATCTTTCGGGGTAAAATAATGCCATTTTAGTTATTAGAACCTCTGGCTCCTCCCGGATGTCTTGACATCTTTCGAGGTAAAATAATGCCATTTCGTGATATGCGCTTCGGCTCATCCCGGATGTCTTGACATCTTTCGGGGTAAAATAATGCCATTTCGGTGCTACGCATTCGGCTCATCCCAGATGTCTTAACATCTTTCGGGGTATAATTATGTCTTTCGGTGCTATGCACTCCAGCTCATCCCTGATGTCTTAACATCTTTCAGGGTACAATTATGCCTTTCGGTGCTATGCACTCCAGCTCATCTCGGATGTCTTGACATCTTTCGGGGTAAAACAATGCCATTTCGGTGCTATGCACTCAGCTCAAGATGTCTTAACATCTTTCGGGGTATAATTATGCCTTCCGGTGCTATGCACTTCAGCTCATCCCTGATGTCTTAACATCTTTCGGGTACAATTATGCCTTTCGGTGTCATGCACACTAGCTCATCCCTGATGTCTTAACATCTTTTGGGGTACAATTATGCCTTTCGATGCTATGCACTTTGGCTCATCCCTGATGCCTTCACATCTTTTGGGGTATAATGTAATGACGTCCTGTTAGATATGAGTAAAAGACTCGGTCACCCCGTATATTTATTGTTTATAATAGTTCGTAGTTTAATAGTTAATCGTATGTATTTCAGTTTTAAGCCGGGTACTAATACCCGGTATTTTGTAAAAACTATATAAGCCTCTTCCAACTTTGGAAGAGGTAAGCTAGTCATTTTCACTTTTCATAGAAAACACATTTTCTCTCTCTAGATATTCTCTCTCATGTGTTTCTCTCTCTAGAAACTAGCCCAATCACAAGAATCATCACCCGTGTTATAAATTAAACGATCCTACAATTGGTATCAGAGCCTAGTTGGATTCGTGATTGATTTATATGGTTAAATAAGCTAAATTTCGTGGCTTATTTTGTTTAGAAAAGCCAACGGCTCAAAACAATTATCCGGGCTTATTTTGTTGGTTAATCTTGTGGTTATTCATGCTATAAATGCTAAGGAAGAAGTATTGTTAATATTACAAGTGATTCTCAAGCCTCAAGATAAAAAACACAGCTTATAAGGTTCGAATTATTTTGGTGTTCTTCGTGGAGAGTTGCTTCGTATCTTTTGGTCCAGGAAGAAACACATGATATTGGAAGGTTAATCTTCATACACCATCATTGTGTTACATGTTTTAGCTTTGTTTCGTGGTTAAAAGGCTCAAATGGATTGATGCTGCTTAAATCGAGCTAGTGTTCATCGTGGAGAGTTGGTTATTATATTGTTTTCTAGCCGACGATTTGACAAGGTTAGGGACAAGATCCACGTTTTAAGGAAAAGGTAAGCAGCTGTTTGACTAAGTCAAAAGCGAGTTGACTGGGTCAAAGGCGAGTTGACTGAGTTTAGTGGCGAGTTGGCTTAAAAATAATAGCCGACGAGTTGGTAAAAGGTATGGCGAGTTGCTAAAACACACGGCGAGTTGCTAAGATTATAGGCAGCGAGTTGCTCACGGCGAGTTGCTTAGTTTATTGGCAGCGAGTTATACAGGTTGAAGGCGGTTTGAATATTTTATTAGAAAAATACGAACAGAAGCTATGGCGGTTTGAAAACTCTACGGCGGGTTGCTCAAAAACCTAGACAGCGGTTTGAGTATTATATTGGCGGCGAGTTGTTCAAGGTGGCAGCGGTTTGATTAAAATATAGGAGGCGGTTTGATTAAAAAAAAAGAGTATCCAGACGACACCCCTTTTAGCGACACTTTTTGGCGGAAAAATTAAGTAATTTGTAATCTTTTTTCTATAGCCTTTTTAACTTATTTTTACATCAAATTCAAATTTTGGTAATAGGGTAAAAAAAATTTCGGTCGACACCTTTTTAGCGACACTTTTTGGCGGGAAAAATTAAGTAAAATATAATTTTTTCTTTAGCCTTTTTAGCTTATTTTTACACCAAATTTAGATTTTGGTAATAGGGTAAAAAAAAAATCATAATCCAACTGCGCCAAATTTCAAACAAATCAACAAACCAAATACCACAACCAATTATTCATTTACGGTTTTTCTATTGATTTTGTAAAATCCCGGTAAACTTCTTATCGGTTTAAATCTTAGACTTGTAAAATCCCGTGAACGTTAATTGCATTCATAACCAATACATCAAGATGTCTAATATGTCAGAAGATATCCAGTATGCCGGTTCCGATACACGCCCACCAATGCTTGATAGAACAGACTTTGAATCATGGCAACAACGGATTCGTCTGTATTGTCTGGGAAAAGATAATGGAGAGAATATAATGAAATCAATTACTGAAGGTCCATTTCAAATGGGAACAATGAGAGATACCCTTACTGAAGGAGGTGAGGGTGCACTTCATCTAGGTCCAGAACGTGCTAGAGTCTTTGCCGACCTTTCAGCTGAACAAAAGGACAGGTATAAAGCTGACATTCGTGCTACGAATATCTTACTTCAAGGTATACCAAAAGACATCTACACACTCATCAACCACTTTACTAACGCCAAAGACATTTGGGACAATGTGAAGATGATTCTGGAAGGTTCTGAATTGACAAAGGATGACCGGGAATCTCAATTATACGATGAATTTGAACACTTCTGCCAAATCAAAGGAGAAACCATTCATGTATACTATGTCAGGTTTACAAAGCTCATTAATGACATGAGAAACATCAAGATGACCATGTCCAGAATGCAGCTTAACTCTAAATTTGTGAACAACATGTTACCTGAATGGAGCAGATTCATAACTGAAGTAAAACTCAACAGAGGTTTGAAAGAGTCTAACTTTGATCAGTTGTATGCTTACTTGAAGCAACATGAGGTGCATGCTAATGAGAACAGAATGATGATGGAAAGGTTCATTCAACCAACTAATGATCCTTTGGCACTAGTGTCTAATGCCTCAGTTCAGCAGTATCCAACACAATCATCTGAGTCTCCACAATCCTCAAATCAACCATCAATTGTTGATAACTGTCAAATGGACACAGGAAGCACTTCAACGGATAACTTGATTTTAAGAAATTATACGGTTTATAGTTACGTTACGATATTTTTAAAGACAAGTTTCTAATTTCTAAAAGTTACTATTTTTAGAAAGTTTCTATTTTAGGAAAGTTCTAAGTTTCGGAACGTTAATACCGTCCCCTAATATGCGATGATTCCATTTACCCTAAACGCATTAGTAAAACATAAACGCCACTTTCTAAGTTCGTCTCGCAACTAAATACCAAAAGTTTCTATTTTTAGAAGTTTTTCGTTTTAGAAATCCGACATTAAGTTAGTGACATTTTTAAAAGATCCTACTTAATATACTAACGTTATTACTTGTTTCGTCAACATTTTAAAAGCTCAAAACATCCCGAAAGTGTCCGAAAAGCCATTTTCCTATTCCAGTCAACACCCTTTTTAACTATTTTTGCCGAAAAATGTTTCAAGTTTTATTTCGCCATAACTCGGCCATTTTAAGCCCGTTTTTAGTGTTTGAGATATGAAAACTTATCTATTCAAAACAAGCTATCCAAAAACTACCTTCTCGGCTATTGAAAACATTTTTAAGTGTCCAAAAACCTTAAAACAAATTCGGATCAGCAAGCACTAT